>WAAE01019016.1:0-48433 GCA_013400495.1 Nicator chloris
AAAAAAAAAAAAGTCTGAAAAAATACACAGAATATTACATTTTCCCAGCATCAGCAATATCTGGTCCTTCTGATAACATGAACTTTATGAGCATATTTTACTAAGATATTAAGCAGAAAATTTCAAATCACCATAAAGGTCTCTAAGTGGCATATTTATGGCTGTAGAAGAACCACTCAAAGAAAAAAAAAATCACAAGAATACACCCAAATTATCGACTGACTCAAATATAATTACCAGTTGATAAAAACTCCTGTAACCCAATGACCTTCACACTTATTTGGAAATACTCTACTCCCCATAGTAATTCAAAAGTAACTGGGAAAGCTATTTTAACAGCAGAGTAAAGATCCATGTGTTCCTTTTGGACATGTTAGTGCCTAGTGACACAATTCTTCATGAAATATATGATGAAGAACTATTGATATCTTTGTAAAATTAACCTTATCAAATTCCCATTCTAAATTACACATTTAGGAGAGCTAAATCTGGAGGCGTGATGGATGGAAAGCAAGGACCTCTCTACATAAAACAGAATGTCTTCAGACTATGTGAATTAAACCAAACATTACATCCCCTGTAATGCATTAAGCCACATTTGCTTGTGGCACAACATTTCTGCACACTAAAGAAAAAGGTACTAAAAATTATACACAAAACCTATCACCTGAGTGCAAACACAGTGTCATCTACATGCCAGTTCCCATGTGCAGTGGCACTAACTCTGCACATAAAAATGAATATATATCTCAGCAGAAAAAGCTAAAATCTGAAATAGTACCGAATATGACAACATTTAAATATTGGCAAACATTTAAAAGACTTTTTTCTCTTATTTGTCAGTTTTAGGTTCCCTTAGAAGAAGATTCAATACATTATTTTCTAGAGGTGAAATCTCCCCCTAGGAAACTGGGACTGTAATGCTAATACCTCTGTTTAATTGCATTTGCATGCAGAGAGCTGATTTCTAGCACCATTATTTATGAATATGAACTTGTCCACGTACAAGCAGAAAATGTTCATGAGTATACACAATTAGTAAATTGGGAGAATTTAGTTTACCTTCTAAAATGATCCTCACAAGTAACTGATACCCTAGTAGTTATTATTTTCCTTCATTATTAGCTGTAAAGTTTGTAAGATTGATTGCACCAGTTTCTCCAGATGCATAGGAATGCCAGTTCTCAACAGAGCAGCTCACAACATATATAAAAAGGATCACCAAAATGAAAAAATAACTTATGAACAAAATGCCAACTATATGTTATCACATCCCATTTCTCTTCAGGTACTTCCTCAGCTGGCATGTTAAACCTCAGCTGGACCTGCTCTGTCACTCCTGTCCCTCCCACAAGTTTTCCCTCTGCCCTGCCCAGTTCAGTGAGGCCCAGCATGAGAGGTGGAGTCACTGCTCATGGAGGAACTCCGCTTATGCTGTCTCATCTAGAGGTGTCAGTTCTTGCTACTCTTCCCTCAATCACAAATGGAAAAGAGGAGGAAAAGAACTCTGTCTTTGGTGTGCTAGCTTTTAACATGACAGACCTGGGCTCTTGAGGCCTTGTCATTTTTGTTTCCTTTCAGTGTGCAAGAATAAACACTCAGGATAGCAAGACTTCATAACTATCAAATAATTCTTTAAAAGTCCCTTGGTTCTGAACTGTCTCAATGTCTGCTCAAACACCCTTTTTCACCCTGATCATCTTTTTCTCCCACGTTTTTATTTGCATCTCCCCATTAATTCTTTTACAGAGTAAGTCTCTCGAGGTAGATGAATGAGTATTTACCACGAATGTTCAGTACAATTTTAGCTCATATTATGAATAGGAATGCAAACAACTGGACAATTTAAACAGAAATACCCTGCTGAAAATGATAAAACATTTACTTCTAGCTCTTACTGATGTAATTATATCTTCATATACTAACAGTACACTTTGGCATAATTTTAGGCACACATTTAATTTCTCTGCATTCAGAAATGTGTTACTGTAACTCTACAGTAGTAAGAGTACAGTTATTGACAGAAATAAGTACGTTGGATATCACTGTGAAAAGTTAAAGTTGTGAAATAGGAAGTACAGTGAAGCTACACATTTATGCAGCAAAAAATGAAAGCAATTTCACTTGAGTACCATCACTGTGTACTAAAGAACGAGTTTTATAGTGTAAATGCAAGGTTCAACCTCTCCCTATGTTTGATCATCAGTATAAGAGCAAATGCCATATGTCCTACAGCATTACAAACAATTTGCCTGTAGAAGAACGAACAATCAGCCTCTTAAAAGCCAATTCCATTTTTAAATACAAGTTTTATCTCTTATCTAATCTTTTACAGTAAATAAATGGTAAAATTTTGAGTATGAAAATGCATTAATGCCAGAGTAGAATATCCTTTTTAAAAGTTTTGTATATTGAAAACTGATTTCATTATAGGTATATAACAGATGTATCTTGTCTGCTCTCTGATGATAATTAAACCTTATTGATCCATCAGCTTCCCTTGAGTAATCTTCTGGGGAAGACAACATGCAGAAAAGAAGCATTTTTTAAATGCTGTATGGAAAGCAGCATTGGATGTTACATTTTAAAAAGTTAAGTTTGATTTTATTTCCTAGAGGGGATTCAAATCATGATGATATTGAAAAATCACAGGAACTCTCCCAGGAAAATGAATACTTACAAGACTTTGACCATTACAAACTGGTGTCTACAACTGCAAAGCCTGTTAGTTGTTGTCTAATGAGAAACTGTCATTCATTCAACCTTTTACGATGGTGTGACACAAACCAAGACAGTGGTGAGCACTTGTGGCACATGAAATGAATCCCATATTGGGCCATATTACCACGACTGCATGCAGCAGAGGGAGGGAAATGATTATTCCCTTCTGTTCACCACTTATGAGCCCAAATCTCCACTACTGTGTCCAGTTCTGGGCACTTCAGTACAAGAATGACATTGCTGAATTGAAAGGAGCCCAGTAGAAGCCACCAAGGCAATAAAATGTCCCAAGGCCTGGATTCCAGGCCTTTAATTTCCATCTGTCTTCCAAGAGTTGGCATATTTTCCTGAGCTTTACAATCTGAATTCATTTACCTGCTGGCTGAAGTTGCACCACGATGAATGCAAGATCCATTAAGCCAACAGAAAGGAAAACAAGTAGAAAGAAAGAGCTTGAGCCAGAGATCTGATTTGTGATAAAATCATTGCCTTTTGGAGGAGACAAGCCCGGATTTTTGAGCCCAGTACCAAGCCAGTTTATGCTTTTTACAGAGCAAATAACACATAGTATTGAATGCAATTTAATAAAATGTACATGGAAGGGAAAAGAAATAAAAAGCAGATCTTGCTCTTAAGAGTACTCTAATTCCAAGGCTTTGTGCAGAAGAATGACAGTCAGGAATATTCTTAAAAAAGCAGCCTTTTCTGGGGGCTGGACTCAATACTGTCCATATGGGCTAAGCATTTTCTGATGAGCATGAGCATCACATGAGCAGTGAGCAGTTCATGCCAGCTGAGGACTGAAGTGAAGAGTAAGTGCCTCCTTGTAGGCTTTTCACACTGGGAAACATCTGCACACGTGCAGCGGAATTTAATTCCAGGGAATTTTGCAGTTCCCACAACAACAAATGTTAATTTTACATATAGCAGGTAAACTTTCTGGATCACTTCTACAATGTTGGGTGCATAAACTCTGCTAAGGTCTATGCTGTAGGTGTTTAAACTTGGTGTTTAAACATGAAAAAAGACTCAAAATGTTCGTTCTTGAACCTCTTGTTACAGGCAGTCTGATTTTTCAAAGTATAGAACAATGTTTCCACAGCCTGTTAGGAGAAAACCCTGTGTTCTCTATGGGGGAAATGTCAAATACTGTAATTATGTCAACCTTCTAAATGACATCTCTGTAATACTTCTCCGACTCATGAATTAATTTCTCAAAAGGCTTAGACAGGCTGCTTAATTTGGAGAAGACCTGAAAGATGGAAGTTTAGAATTCTGTTTTCAGAACTGAACTTCATGAACAGGCTTAAGATATTCTACAATGGTCTTTAGTAACAATGAAAATGTTGAAAAAGTAGCTTTTTCATACCATATTGGAAGGACTTCAAAGATTGGGGGAATGCTTGCAAAACAACAAGAGAAGAATGCCCTAACTCTTACTGTGATCCATTCCTAGTATCCTGCCTCTTCTCAGTTTCTCATTCACACGGTTTTCCAAGGTTTGCTTCCAGAACAGTTTCAAATATGCTCTGGTTTTGTCACCTCAGTCTCCTCAGCCCTAATTATCTCATATAAGCATCTGATGAACGTATGCTACTTTTGTAAATAAATACTCCTTATGCACATAAACCAAACCCAAAAATCCAACAAAACCCACACCTATATTGATTGGAATAACATGATAAATTGTGACAAAACAGAAAAGGAGCTGCTTATGATTTTATGTTGATTTAAGCTACTTTTAGGATTACAATTAGAAATGCTAAGAATATTTTTTAATCCATTTAATGTTAATTGGGAAGTATCATACTTAGATTTAAGAACTTTATTTGTGTTTATTTGGCAGATTTGAGGAAATTATGATTGATAAAGCAGTCTAAGTGGGGAAAGGAAATGCTGTATACAATTACAGTAATATCCATCACTATTGAATTAATATTGTGTTCTAAGAAAAATGAAAGGAAGAACAGAGGACAATGTATGCCAAAACATATTTAGCAAATTTTGAAATTCATTGTTGCTATTGGCTATTTTTGTCATCTCCTGCAGAGTTATTACTCAGATATAGAGGTCTCTGAATTGGTCATAACATACACACACGTTGTCCTTAAAAATTAAAATACTGATACACAACTCTGTTCACACAACAGCATAAATGCACAGTATTTAAAGCAAATACTTATCATTAGATATAACAAATCTTCAAAGTATATAAATTCATGGTTTTACTCTAAAACAGAAAATCATATTGCAGAGTTCAGGACCCTAGATGGGTTTGGGCACTTCCAAAAGAAACTAGAGTGTAACCAACTCTCTTCCTCCTACAGATAACAGGAGAAAAGACAAAACAGAGGACTGGTCTAAACACACAGTACATGAAGTAAAGGCAGGAATATAATGTGGGAGTTAGCTCACAGTATTTTACTCTCACCTCTAGGACATACTACTCAAAACATGATCAGAAAAACAATGCTCTGTTATGTCTGACTCTATTGTTTTATTTGCCAGCCCAACCCAGAGCAAAGTGAAAGCGTGAGGCCACGTGAGGGCAGGAGCTTGTACCTCCTTTCCAACCCAACTTCCAAACTATACTTTCTCTCTCATTGACATCACTTGAACAACTGTCACAGAGAGAAATCAAATGGCTCTACATGACTCCTCTCACTTGAAGTATGCTCATGCTTATTAATTATCAATCGTAGTTGATAAATCCTTGATTGCTGCCTTTCTAAAAAAAGGACTCTAGAAAACTTTAACCCTTTTGTGTTATATAGGCATAATCAACTTCTATAAAAGCACCTTAGGAAACTTTGTCTTACTATTTAAAAAGGTGACAAATCAGAATATGTGCTGCACTAACTATAAAATGGACAGTTGGATTGACTGAGGCTCCTGTTTCAACTTTTTCTACAGCAGGATGTACACAATTCTGATGGTAACGTAAAGCTTTAGTGCAGCTTTTTAGCTTACAGATACTACTTCAGTTTTCTGCAATTACCCCAAACCACAAGAATCAATTATGAATTTTTGTTGTTTAACAGTTTAGAGAATTACAAATTAATGACATGTATCATGATACTGTAGCTAATTTCATTAGCTACACACCATATGCCAGGTATTTTGAATTTGCTGATGGTTTGTTGGTATTTTAAAATATATTAGGCATTTAGATATGAATTAATAAGACACACATACACACTTTATACTGTTCATTTTATAAAATAATAACGATGCAGAACAATGAAGTGTTTTTCATTTCTGGTATGAGAATTGAACTGCCCAGAAAAGCAGAGTTTCTACCAGATAAAGTAATCTTGACTTTATGTCACGAAACAGTGATTAAGAAATAGTACTTGAATGAAAATGTTTGGACATAATGAAGCTATAAAAAATTTCCATTATCTGTTTGGAAAGATAATGGTTGGAAAACAAATTTGTATGTGTGTATATTTCTATACGTATATTTTAAAATTACTTATCATCCTTTTCCTTAAAAGTTACTGTGAAACATGAGCTAAGAATCATATCCTATTGTTTGCTACCATAGAAATTGCAAAGCAAGTGTGAGTCTAAGATTCTACTTTCTTGTCTTGCACAGATAAAATTGGAAGATGTACACATGAAATACAGGAAAGTCAGATTCTCATAACCAAACAAACACAACGCCTAAAGCAGAATTACATACCAGATACAAAAGCTCCAGTAAAAAGTGCCTCAGTTGCCTTTACAGCTGTAGAAAAACCCATCTCCTACATCTTATCAGAGACAAATGGGCTTTACAAACCAAAAATTTACTGCAGCCCATGTGTCAGTATTCAACTTTCCAAACAAAAAGAAACTATGGAATTGGTTGCTTGCAAACAGTTAATTAACATTTAGTAACTACTCAAAGTTTAGGAACAACAGGCTAAACTCAAGCAGCTGAAGAAGGAGGAAGCCATTTTGGGTGTGGCACCTGCAAAGTCAACAGGTGCTTTCTTTAATTAATTTAGAAAAACATCCTCAAAGCAAAATTATGATTCACATTCTGGGAAACAAGAGGCTGGGGGAAAAGGGAACTCACAGGAGCTGTAGAAAATGAGGTATATTTGATGTCATCAAATCTGAGGAACAGCTCTTAAATTCTGAACAATTCTACAATGGGTGAAAAAATGTTCAACTGTATCTCATGGAAATCAGTTCTTCGGAAGTGGACGATAATATCTGCATTTAACTCGTGGGCACCACAGCTTTGTGCTATGATTGGCTGCCATCTGGGCTCCATCTGACAGCAGCAGATTGGTATTCTCTGCACACGTCCTCGCAATTCCTGTCGCCTGTGTTTGCTGTCCCTTACACACACACACAATACATTATTTACTCAACTATAAACATTTCTGTATTGTACACAAGCAGCATCTACAGTGCAATCATGCATCAGCATTCAAGAGCAATCTAGCATTAATAGGACACGTCTAATCTTTTTACAACTGGTTTATAATAAGTATTTTTAAGGGCGTAAGCATTTTCTAAAGCTTAGGAACCGTTCAATTTCTTGTTTGCTTTCCTTTAGTCCCTGAATAATAACAGTTCATTATTGCATGCATAATAGTTTTGCTTTCATGAGGGTAACTTTCTGTTAAGCAGGTTAGTTAAATAACTGCAATGGGAACTGTAAGTGTGACTGAGAACAGAGCAAAGCAGCTGATGTGTTAGCACTGCACAGGAATATTTTTCTTCACAAACAGCAATTTCGTAAGTAGGCTATCGGCATTGGTGTACAAACCAAAACTCCTACAGAATCAACAAGGACAGCTCTGTCCATACTTAAAAGAGCAGAAGATGTTATTCCTCTCCATTTATTAAATGATTCAACATTGCGGTAAGCCTGCAACTAATTAGTATGATCAACACAGTGCAGAGCAGGAACAAAAGCAGACCAGCCTCTGAGACGTCCTGATGTAAAAGCACACAGGAGTATACATTTTTAAACCCTGCCCTATAATTTATAACCATTATGTACTAATCATTCCTTGATGGAACTTTCATTTATAAGACTGAAGTTAATGTCATTTCTGATTAGGCCTGTCTCAGGATATTAAAACTGACCACCAGGTTCATTCACTTACTAGCAGTTAAGTAACTTACTTTCTTTTAGACTGTTTTATACTAAACATTGTAAAAACCCAGAAGATCAGCTACTGACAAGTCAGAATGAAACAGATGCACATAAAAAGAACATAAACGTATGGCAAAAGAAAGAGAGAGAGAAATATAGGTATATTTGCTAAGTCATATACTTACCATTAGCACTGCAAAGTTACTGAAGTGTGTACTCTGAATGGTGGTAATATTGCCTGCAGAACTAATTATGTGGCACCCTTCTCCCCACCAGCCTCCATGTCCATCTAGAAGGTCAAAATCCCAGAAGGCTGCAATGGGGTCTATACCCCGTGCAAAGTGCCTCAATCCTATAGTAAGAGGGCTGGTGAGGTTTCCGAAACTGCACCCATCTGCAAAAGGAACAAACTGAATCAGAGAGATGGAGTGGAAAACCCTTTAGTGATGAATGCTCTGTAAAGAGATCAGATACACTAAACTACGGGGAAAAAAGCCAGTGGACATAAAATCTTAATGATCAAAATCAAAGGTAGTGCTCACATCGGAGAAGTTTGCAATGGTATAAATAAATCTGAACATTTCAATCACATACTGTGTCAAAACGATCTAATCATTCCTCACAAAAGAGACCTTTTTTATTGTTTCAGATCCTTCGGTTACGACCAGTATTACACTATTGCCCATGTAACTGCAGAAACGGCTCAGTTTCATGGCATGATTAATAGCTGAGACAATTCTGCACTTTGAAAGTCACATTCAAACATTTAAAAATGTTAATGGAAATGAGAGCACTATTAAGTATCAGACAAAATTAGTAAAATTGCATGGGTAATTAATCAAAATAATGACTCACTAGCACATAAATGTATGTTATTCAGACAAAAGTCTTTAACAACACCTGTTTTACATCTATCGTATCAGAAAGTATCCTGCTGAGTGTTAATACATGCAACAGGGCACTACTCCCACTCTAAAAGCCTTATTTTTACCAGTGTCTAGAACATTAACACTGCAATTGTAAAGAGTAAAACAAGGTTCCTTCCGATATCTCTAAGAAGCAAGCATCTGTAACAACACAGTCAACAAACAGAAGCCCAGAATTTGCATTCTAATCGTAGCGCAAGGGCATTTCTTTATTTGCAGGACAATCTGAATAAAATCGTGCAGATAGGAACAATTGCAAACACTGTACTAAAGAGGGAGACTGTTTCCAGCCTCTCAGCTCACTGCATGCTCTACCCCTCTATTCTCTACACAATCAAGTATACCATAGCTTTTAGATTAAAGAAATTAATGTATAACAGCTTCTCACCTATTTTAGCAAAAACAGCTGGTGTGGCAACCGTCCTACGTTTCCCATCATCTGCGAGATTTGATGAGTTTCCTGTGCTAGGAAAGAGTTTTCCATTCCGAAAGACAATAAACTGTAGCTTGCAAGTGGAGTTATCAACAGATTGCCAGGCTGAAGACTGAGAGAAGACAGACTGTGGCAAATGAACTGAAGCTACTGCTACAGCATTCTGTACAATGAGAAAAAAAAAGAAACATTTAAAATGCAAATCACAACAGGGTTGCTTTCATGATGTTTTAAACTCCTGTACAAGAAATGTATGCTGCCTTCCTTTTCCAACAGACTGGAAGCAACCAAAGAAGCACGGGCTGTAACCATGGGAATAGGATTGGTACAGTGCATATTAAAAGGGAAAACGTTTTGATTGAATGTGAGAGTCTATATGGTCAAGCTCCCTGCTGCAGAGGTGAGAATGGTTCTTACCGTGCCTGCTACAGGGTCCATCAACACTGCAGATCTGATTTAAAGAGACAACCTCTACCAGGTTTTCTCCTTCACTTAAAATAGAATCAGACAACTTACATTAAAACATTTCTCCGAAAGGGTACTTAAAGAGTATAAAAATAATTTTATTATTAAAACAAATTACATCTGCAGAGAACTGCAAGTGCAGTAAACAACACAGTTTAGGAATATGCTTTTCTTGCTTCATATAAGGAAAATCAGTTAACTATGTTTTAGTCATGCAGGATTAAAAAATATTACAAACACTAATGCAAAAGAAGAAAACAAGACAACACTGGGAGAAAATGAATGAAGACTGTCAGATCACTATAATGGCTTTGAGTCGTGTGTTCTATACCCTTTTACAAGCAGATAAATCCCTTAAAGCAGAGCTATAAAATACACCAAACATTGTATTCTGAGGACTTCACTCATCAAGCATTTTTTTCCTGCCAAAGTAGCAAACTAATCATTACAGACTGAGATATTTACAAGGAATAACAAATGATGAGCAATGGGAAAATAAACAGGGAGTCTGTCCTGAGCCTTGATGTGAAAAGTGTATGTATTTAAAAACAAACAAACTACAAAATGCTCTAATTTGCATTTCCCCCAAGGGCAGAGTGGCTCTGTGCACATAATTTACATAGATTACCACAGTTTGCTCATAGCACATGTGTGCTACCTATTTCAGAAATAAAACAATGATCTTCACAACCATATAAACAAACATGACATTAATATACATCCATGTGCTGGGAGAAATACACATGTGAGAGATAAAAGGTGTAACGGAGATTAGCAAACTAAAATGAGTATGAGAAGCATCTAGTGACCACACAATAAATATGGAAGAAAGGCATGAGTACTCTGTGATGTCATTTGGATGCTTAAATAAAGAGATAGACTTCTGTACACCATTTTCTTATACCATATATAGGAGGGTTTTTTAGGAGGGTTTTCAGATTTTAACGGTAAAAATGCAAAACCATCCATTTTAAAGTAAGTATTCAATCTAGGCGATGCTGCTCATTAAAAGTACTCAGGAAAAAAAGAGCAAATAGCAACAGAACATTTATCCATTAGAATTTTAAATTATTACGGAGGCTTTAATTGGTATTAACTGATCTAAACATCAAGCACTCATCCTGAGATTGCTTCCACTGCCTAATTCACTAAAGCTGTTATAATTGGCTTTATCTCATGCTTCTGAAAAAGACATATTTCACTGTACGATATCTCAAGTATCTGCATACGCTGAACCTCTGATGATACCATTTTGGCCTTAAAATTACAATCAAAAAGTATGCATGGAGTTTTTTAAAAGTGTCATTTATCAAACCCCAGATCACTGTTGAAGACTTCCATGAAGATGTACAGAAGTGTAAGAGAGGCTACAGTGTGATTAACTTTACATTTATACGGGATTTTTATTATTATTCTGTGCTGGAAAAAGCAACAATGATGACATATTAAATTACACTAATTACTCATTATACACAAAAACAGAAAGCTAGAAGCATATGAATAAGCTTATGATAATGAAACCAACAGCTAAAGGCACTGGGTTAAGCAACAATGTGCTATGACTTGACAAAAGCAGCCCTACACAAACCAGAGAAAACAAGAGGTTTATAGCACTTTTGCTAAGAGGGGAAATCATCTAATTTATTGTGGTTCTCTAATTGTTTCTCCATTGGGCCTTCCTGATGCTAATAGGAAAAGGTAATGGTGTAGAGAGAGCTGGCCTGTGGGACTGGGGAGGTGAGGAGCAGAAGCTGCTCCCACCTGAAGCTGAGGGAGCTGGGGCAGGACCAGGCTGCCCGCAGCCCTCCCTGCCCCAGGGAGCCTTCAGCACACGGCAGGCGGCGAGGGACCTGAGCCCCGTGCCCCACCTGTCCCAGGTCACAGCCTCACATCACAGGGGCAGGCACGGAGGCAGGGGACAGGCTGCACACAGCCCACAAATGGAATTAGCCTGCACTGGTTGCACCGCTCGGGCTGACTGAGCAAATCTCAACACGCAGCAACATCAAATTGTTCACTTGACAAAAAGACACATTCACTCACAGAAAACCTTTTCCTGATTAGAATTCAGGAGAGCATTTTTCCCTTGTTGTCTGCTCAAAATGAATATGAAATCCCGTAACACAAACTATTTAATAAACTTCACTAAATAATTGCCTACAGTCACTTCCTGCAGTACAATTTTATTTTGAATACTGCCCACTTTATACTACCAGTTACTTCAATTTTTTTTGAGTCCAGGTGGTCTGGTGGAGTGAAGGGCAAAGGGACAGGGTATTCCTTAACTGGACAAATGTACACAAAGTCAAACTACTTGCTGCACATCAAATATTGACTTAGAGATTCCTCAAAATTAAACATCCAACTGTCTGCTACAGCGACAAGCCTGCCAACCAGATCCTGTGGTAGGATATTAGTGAAAAATGCACATAGTGAGAAGGCCCACACATTCACAATGCTGTTTAAAAATATGAATAAATACACTATTTTCATCTACGATGTGTGAGAATTTTCAGTAGTATTACTCATCATTCACATGAGAAGGATGATCTGAGTACTGAGGTAGTTCCTATTGTGGTAGAGGATAGAGGGAACCTGACTGAAGGTTCAGTCTTGTATTCTGCTAACCTTGTATGAGGCAAAGTATAAGTCAAGTTCCCCATTCTTGCCTCAGTTTCCCTCTCACTTAAGTGAAATAAAAATGATGGCATTTATTTTGCCCTGTAAGATGCTCCAGAGTTCACAGATGAAATACAATATGAACACATATTACTAAAACCAATGACAGCAACATTAAGTATTGAGGGAATTACTGTGCCTCAGATGCTTCAAAATTCACATAAATCATCTCATTTTACATGTTTTTATTTGGGCACTATATCACCACACCACATAGGAACTAAAATTTCTGAGCATGCTAGTGGCAAAAAGCTGCCTGCACCTCCGAGAAGAGAAAAAGAATAACACAGACCCACCATAGGAGCTGCAGCTGTACAATGACAGGTCAGCACTGGCGTCTCATATTTTCCTGGAAAAGCTTGCAGTTTGTGTCAGCAATTCACCAGTCAGGATTTAGACATTCTGTGAGTGTTTTCAAAACAGAATGTCAATAATCCCATCATGACTCCATTTCACTTTTAGTCCTATTAACTGGATTGTACTGGCATTGATTAGAAAGAGGGAATCCTGAACACAGTGCAGATTCTTCTAAGGAGCATTTTTCTTCTGGAAAATGCTTGTGTTTTAATGTCTGCTATTCACAGACATCCATCCATTTGCACATAAATATGATAGAAATGATGCAAATTTCAAACCCTCTGAAGTGTCTTGCATGTCATCTGCCCAGATATCTGAAAATCTGCTGTGTGACCTGCAGCCAGGGACAGAGGGCTTATCAGCTCTAAACCAGCTCTTAGGATTTTCTGGGAGGCCTCGTAGGACTCCTGGCTCCTAGGACTTCTTGGAACTTGGTCAACTTTCCAAAAAGCAGAATGAAAGGTTGTATTAAACACTCTGAACCATAATTTGGATAGTACAGTTTTATAAGTACTTTTGAAGTTCTGGGTTTTGTTTCCATTTTAGACCTTTTTTTTTTTTTTTGTGAGAGTGTGTGTGTGTGTGTGTAATTTCAAAATATCTGAGGCACCAAAACAGAACCAATAAATCCAACTGTATTATAAAAGTTTTGAACTTGAATGAAAAATCTCATTCTAAAGCAGAAATGGTACTTAGGATATTGAGAGCTACAGATGCTTGGCATTCTTGCAACTCATGCATGTGTGACCCTTATTAAAAATGTTTTAAAGGAAAAATGAAAGATTTAAAGTGAAGTTGTTCCCTAGGCAGTTTTATTCTGGTAGCAATCCATTCCTTATAATCAGTGCTAGCATTTACAAGGAGTTTTTAAGTGTTTAGGAAAGACAGCCTCTTGCCTTAGGTGACTTTGGGATATGTTGGCCCTTCTACTTTCATAATTCCTGTAAGAGACCTGCTCCCATTTACTCTTGAAGCTTTGCTTTCCCATTACAGCGTTCTACTTGTCTAAAATTTAGCATAATACTGAGAGACCATACTCATTATCAAACAATCATTATCAAGAACCCTACTTGGTAACCACTGTGGAAGGAAAATAATCAAACTATTTTCAGTAACTCTTCCTTGTGTATGCCTTGGTACTAGATTGATTTTTGAGTTCAGGCATAGTATTTCTGTTTAAGATAAAATATAGGTTTCATAGGAAACCATCTAATTCTTAGTCCTCAGAATGGTCATAAGTTATACTTTTCCAGTCAGCAATTTTCTTAACTTAAAAACCAGCACCTTAACAACAGGTCAGAGGAAGGATGGAGGGGGGAAAAAAAAAAAAAGAGTAAATGAATTCACCTAAAACCTGGAGGAGAAATGGAAAAGCAGCTCCACTGTTTCCAGATTTCAAAGATCAGATGCAAGACATCATATATTAAATTATTAAAGATACAAGGGCTGCCAAAATAGGCACAAGCTATATAAAGTTACAGTAAAAAAAAAGTAGAAACTAAGCTCTATAGGTAGTAGCTTTATTATTAAATATGTACTGGGTTCACAGTGTGGTTACCATAATAAAACCAAGCAAATAAAGTATTTATATGTGTACAATAGATTTTATTTAGTCCCTCAAATAAGACAGCAGATCCTTAGAAGCGATGGAAGATTTCATTTTATGGTTTATGTTAAAGCTTTAGTTGTTAACAAATAAAAAGAGGCACAATTGTTTCTTTCATCTGTCTCTCCTGGTAGGTATTTAAACAACACTCCTTTGCAATTATCTCAGCACAAAATAGATGAGATAAGGACAGGCATTTGGCCCAATGTTGTGAGGCTTTAGGTAGTCTGTGCATGAGTTCTGATCTCTTTTTCTGGTATGAAAAGTATCAACAAAAAGCCCCCAAAATTTAGACCAGATGGGAAAATACCAAATAAAAGTTTTGTAAAAATAATGAAAACAATGCCAGTTTGAAAATGCTTATACAAGACAAGCAACTTGCCATGTGCTAAAAGAAACAGGATTGTATTTTTTATTTTTAATGGGGTGATACCAAGCAAGGAAAGTAGGAGTTCCCCAGCCATGCTAACTTACCTGCATAATCTTGCTCCTAATTTGTCATAGTTTAACTGCACTTTCTAAAGTGCTGTTTAAACACAAGTGTGGAAAGGCTCAGGGATAACTAGCAAGTGAAAAGCAAAGTTTATGTAGATTCCCAGGATGAATGAAGCCGTACTTCCAAAAATGCAACATAAAATCACCTGGCTACTGAGACAAAATTGCTAGGCATGTTGAGATTATTACATGATAAAGTCTTTATGTAGTAATTCTGCAGTGCACATCCATCTCAATATCTGGAAAACTAAGTATGGAGCCCAAGACATCTTTGTCCTAGCCAGGCATAAAAGGTGGTCTGATGCACAGTGAAAATGTGGCATCAATAAGAAATATATGCAAATTGCACCAAAAGATACAAAAAAAAATCTTAATTTTTGAAGTTGTCCCTAATTAAAAATATAAAGGTTTCTAGAGTCATGCTATAGAAATAGATTTAGCAAACAGCACTGTAATTTTAGAAAAGCTGATAATGTAAAATAATCTGGAAATCTGATTGTCAGTAGCCCTTTTCCAATAAAAGTAAAAACCAAAAGTCTCTACATTAGGATTTTATATTTCATATTTGACCATCTAGCAAACTTTCAAAGAAAGTGAAAATATGTGCAAATCTACAAGCAACAACTGACCTGTTAATGAGCTATTGTGAAGGAAAAAGTGACCAAAAAAAATCAAAGAAAAAGAACATGAAGGAAGACAGAGTAGGTTTACCAATGGTAAATAATGCCAGACCCAAATGATAATTCTCAATAACTATTTTTCCAGACAGGGCAATACAATTCCCCTGATTTCTTTTAAGACATTAAGAACTAGTAGCAATTAGTTTCAGGTGAATAAGGAACAAGCTGCAATTGATAATACAAATATTTACTTTGAAAGGAGAAGACAGGCTGGAATTAATATATCCAAAGTTTGCATGAAAATCAGCTTAAAGACTTCCAATTTTTATTTGATGACCTTGAAACAAAGAGGAATGCCATCTAAGACAATGTTCTAAATCATGTTTTACATATTTATAATGAGATTGTCTATTATAAGCTGGTGAAACAGGCCACTTTGGAAAGCAAAAGATAAGGACAAGGATGTGAAAGCACTGGTTGATCACAGGATGACTCAGAGCCACTATGAACAATTAAAAAAAGATGACAAATACAATCCAGAACATACAAGATGACTCATTTCCATGTAAATATTCTGATTTTAAACGCCTGATCAGAAATATAATACACAATTTTGATCAACTAGGCTGAGGAAAAGTCAGTCCAGAACAGAATGGATGCAGAGGATGGTTATTAGGGTCACCCTTAGAATGGATAATTTCTTTCACAAGTGAAGAATAAAGGAGCTTAGCTTTGTTAGGCTGGAAAAATGAAAGTCATGGAAGTAAATGGCCAGCATGAGCACAAGGCTAAATAGGACAGCAGCCAAGAGAAAAAATGCAGACTTAAAATATGCAAATACTTCCTAGCCTTTATAGCAGAGAGAGTGGGATACTTTTCAGGCATTATGGACAGAAAATTATCCACTCTTGCAAGAGTATTTGAAAGCTCTACAACAGAAGTACAAAATGAAGTTAGAAAAGTTTGATTTATTTCTCTGTTTTACAAGAAATGTTTCAAATTCCTTCTAAGAACTCATGAATTTCCTGATTAAAAGAATTTATGACCTTTCTACTTACACCCTCAATATATAGCTAATAGAGCTCATAAAATCTCACAAGAAAAAGAGTTTAAAAACTATAAAGACATCGTAGGAAAAAGGTGTGATAAAAAATGTGAAAATTATATTATTTTTTGAGAAACAAGGTTTTTGAAAACATGCTGGACACATGTAAGAGCTGCAGGCAAGAAACTTCTTCAGGCAGAACTACATGACTGCTTCAATTCAGGGTCCACAACTGACTTGCCATATTGCAAAAAGTTATGCCACAGAATGCATAAAATCACCTTTCTGGGAATTTAAGAGTTCTTAAGGGTGGCCTCTGGGTTTTCAACTAGAATTTATTGGGGTTTTGGGGAAGATCACTGAAGTCTTAAAGGATTTAGACGCACTCCAACGTTCACACTATGAGCTGCGGACCTACAGAGACTCACGGCAGCTTCATTTTTAAAAAGGATGGCTCCTGGCAGTGCACTCTACAGGAAAACTCATCCTGTCAGGAGTTTGGTTCACTGGGCCTTTCAGGGGTGCATTAGCTCCTAGAAATGCTGCACTTTGCTCTAAACTGCCCGTGATGAAGGAGTATTTTTCCCCTTTATTTAGAAGCGCAATTAATCTTCAGGCATTAAATGCATAAATTTTTTCTGGAAAGATCATAAGAATATTCAAGTTTGTTACATTGATACTGTGGTTTTAGTTGTTGCAGATGCACTCAGAGGATAGGATGGACTTCTAAACTGCTAGAATTTTAAAATATAAGGACAATAAAAAAATTTCATGAGCTGTCTATGTGGAACTTTCAGCTACATTATTGCAAAGCTCTCTCCACAGATCTTAGGAGGGACATCATAATTATACGGAATACCTAACCAATCAAAATATCTTCTACAGCTCATTGACCACCAAATTCAATTACACATAAATATTACCAGTTTAGAAAAAGGAATCATGTGAATTCTGACTTAACTACCGTACATAAGTTTTTTTGCTATGAAGACTTTTAATTTATTTTTTAACTAGGTGAATTGTGTTAATGTAGTCCTCATAACACTATTTCTGCATAGCTTAGTAATTATAATTTATAACAAAATATTATGAACGAAAACAAAGAGAATATTTCCCAATAGTCAGACACACAGTGTTACCAAAGTTATTTCTAAAGTTGGAGAAGCACAATTTGATTAAACAGAGATGGGCTACTCGGTGGCTTCTATGCATGAGAAAATTTACTTGGCACTAAACAAAATTCATACACATTTTAGTAGAGCACATACCATTACAGACATTACGACTTTTCTAAAGACTTAGATAATTTGTATAGATGCATTTATGAGTAGAGAGTGATGCAACCATGAGGTAATAGAGTAATTCAAAACTGAATTCAATGACTGAANAAAATAATTTTAGGATTTTCAATCCTTTAGGAAGTGAATTTAAAATTTTCAGACCATGAAATGACTCAATATTCTGATTTTGAATCATTTGGATATTACCATCAAGAATGATCTCTGCTGCCTATTGTCATTAAACAATTCAGACCCAGCATAACTCTTGCAAGCTGTAACTTGGGCAAGGCACACATTTCTAGAAGCAGATGCAAGATCACTACATTCCTTTGCTTTGTTATCTAGAGACAGTTAAGTATGTGAAAAAGAAAGCAGAAGATGCCTTTTCCTTTAGTTCCTCCTTACACACAGTCACCCCTCCCTTCCCTCTGCTGCAGGATACAAGTTCACCACCCTCACAATAGTCCAGAAATTACTCCTCCTCAAGAGGAGCAAATGACTTCTTCCCTCCTGTCCCAAAACCAATTTTTCCATTTTGGAAAAAGGATATATTTTTATTTCCAACTTGCCAAAACAACTCTTGCTTTCTGAGTTTCAGCCATGTAGTCAATTTATCAGTACAGTCAGAAAGCACATGCCGTAAAAGAAATGTAAAAGGAAGTGAAGTGAGCACAGTTACATCAGCAAGAGAGAGGCTCTGTGTCACAGACATATTTGCATGTGGATGAAAGTACTCAAGGGCCTTGAGCTGCATGGAGCTAAAGTGGATGTGTATCACTGATAGCAAGTGACATTTTCAGAGAATTCTTGTAACTGAGATGCTGAGTATGAAGGAGAAGGAAGACACACTCCACTGCTGCCAGTGCCTGAAGTTATCAGTAGCTGCTATGACCCAAAGCCCCCATGCAGAATCCCCAACCCTGCTCTGTAAGCCTCACACAAAATCTTCAGGATTCTGACACACCCAGTGTGGACACAAAACACAGGATATTGAGCTCAGTATGACAATGAAATGCTAGTCAAAATTTCACCTCTGAAATTCAGTTCTGGCCAAATACCATGCATGCTGATACCTCCACAGGCACATTGTGTCTGTAGTTCATGCTGTGGTGTCGGTCCTTTAGTTCAGCCAGAAAACATTCAGAGCCAAGAAAACACTTTTACCTCCAGCTGAATCCTGGGTACTCTCATGGTTCTCATCACAGACCACTAGTTTATCTGGACACACTTCTGTTCTAATAAAAGCTTAGGGACTATCTACCTTGATTGATTCTACTGTGCTTTTCTATGAGTTTTGTCACAGAATTATCAGAAAATTAAAAATATTTACTAGCATTGTCCACAGTAAAATACAAATCCAATCACAGTGGAAGTGAAGTCTGAGTGAACCTTCCATCAGACCAGATCTCCACCAATCTACTGATCACTTTACATACTCCCGTTGGTTTAGGAAGGTTGGAAGAAACTTACCTCTTATTTATTAATCTTTTACAGATACTAAGAAAGCACCTAGGCATCTGTACAGTTTGTTTGTTACCACATAAATAATCACTTGACATAGTCTTTGTAATTTCAGTTCTAAAAGCTGACTGAATTAAAATCTTAATCCTTTAGTCAAATCAAGTTTTGTAGCTCAGCTGCTAGTGAAATAATGATGATGTTCCCCTGATTAAGACTTTAAAATATTGCACACATTATCGGTATTTATCACCTCTCATCACTTGAAAACTCCTAGTTTAAATTGGGTGAGAATGGTGCAATATTTCTGGGGCAGTATGCACTCTATCCCTCTCAGTCAAGCGAGTCCCTTGGATTTCAGACACCAAAGGTCACTTGATACTTCTTACACAGTGACTGAACCCAGGTGAGGTCTGAACTAAGCCCAGGAGGAGAATCTCCTCATTCCCATTCAGTGACTGTTGAGAATGAGGATTCCTAATATAATGCAAGAGATTTGTGATGTAAGAGATTCCTTCAAATACTCACATAGGTGCTAACCTAGCTAAAGTTACATGGGGTGAGACTTGTGTAGTAATAACTAAGAACTCAGTCTCCTCATTTCTTAGCTCAAACAAAAGAGAAAAATAACTATCTTAATTCTTCCAAACATAAAGCTGCTTTCAGTTTTCTACAGGACTCAATGGGAAAACAGCCTTTTTGTCTTGTCCATGGCTTTTAAATTAATAGGTTTCAAGTATTAGTGCTGCAGGGCCTGCATATTGAAAAAGCAACAGCAACATATTCATTAAAATAGTGGTGTATATTCCATGAAGTGTTCACTCTTAAAGTCTTTTAAATTAATTATATAAGCAGCAAATTTGCAATTCAATCAGTAGAAAAATGAATTGGTTTACATTGTTATATTGCAAATATTCACAATGGCTTGAATATTCTTGGTCTTTCCCTTTTGCTCTACTGATTTTCTAATCTTTTTCCACAAAGGTCAATTCCTCTGGCATCAGTATATTTAATGTGTTCAAAAATTTGTACCAGAGGCCTTTATTTTAAAAGACTTTATTTTACCAGTCAGGCACATCCACAGCGTGTATAATTCAGAGATTCTCAAGGACTTCCAGTGCCACATTTGATGGATTTTTTTAAGTGTGTTATCATTCTTGCTGAATCACTTCCAGTCTCCTATTAAACTGATATGCCTTTATTTTGGACACTAGCAGTGTTCATTTTCTAACATAAAAACTTAATAGGTTCACCATTTCACTACCTTTTCCTTCTGGACTTGCCAGTTTTACTTTCTGCATTAAATTGGATGGGAGTACTTTGGTGAATCCTACACATGCACTTCTGGACTTTTACTACTGCTATACCAGATGCTGACATGAGTACCTGAGAGTATGAATTAATTATTTAGAGCAAGGATCTGAAAGAAATGTGCTCAAGTAGGAAAAGGGGGGGAGGGGGGAATTGATACAGAAAAAAGCTGAGTCTCTCATGCCAAGGACTAACATCATGTACAAAATTAATAACTAATATTATTAGCTGGAAGACAGTGTATTTTTTAGAAGCTGGCAGAGTCCCAAATTGTCTATCTCAGCAATGAGAAATACGTTTATTATCAGGAGTTCTGGGTCCTGGAAGTTCTATATATCCACTGATATGAAAACTCTGCTGCCAAGGACACAGACTAATAAAATTTGTATTCTCATTCTTCTCTATTATCTAACATAAAGAAAAAGTGTTTTTATAGTAATTACGAGGGTGTAGAAAAGAATAATTAGCACACTAACAAACTGATTTTGATCTAATTTCCCCAACTACATCTAGAGTTATTGTCTTTTGTTTCTTTCACATAGGACACATTACCTGAAAAGCAAATGTCTTCTCTTAAGCACAGCATTAAGTGAATGTTTCAACTTTAACAAATGTTAATGTCCTATTTTCTTCCACAGATAAACACAAAAATAAAAACTGATTTGCTATTTTGTGCTCTTCTGCCATCCTAAATTTTCATTTTCCAACATTTCTTCAACAGACTCAGATTAAAAACGCTGTGACAAATAGGCATAAGAAAACAAAACCATATTCACTGGTCACAGATGTCTTACTGTCTGTCTCTTAATTTTATCATCTTGTTGGGGCTCTTTGAGGGCCATACCAAAAGCATATTCTCCATACAGTTTTGATATCCTCTAGCTTTTTCGGGACACTTTTTTAATATCTTTGTTGAAAAGCAATAAGCCAAAAATGATGCAGTATATATATCTGAACAAAGCATTTTTTTAGTCTGTAACACTGACATGGAGAATTCAAGATACTTGTACTTGCTAAGCCATGGTCTATTCAGCAACATTGTGTTAGCATTACTCACCAAGTGGAATTAAAAACTGCACTACAGTTACCATGACAACCAGCTGTCTCCCACATACAGCATCAGTTTGAATTTGTGCAGACCATTTCTAACAATGATTTAAGTCAACAAATTCAGCATTACCCTAAGGTAAAAATCTGGTTTAAGAGCAAATAAATATTTTCAGTTTCATAATATTACTTAGCTCACTACATTAATTCCAAGTAGGACTTGGGAGATTTTCAGAGAGCTGCAGTGACTTTTCCTAGAAATTAAAGGTGAATAGTAATCTTCTGCTCAATACAAAGTTGAAGACCACTAAAATTCCTAATCCCCTAAACATGCAGGAAGCATCTGGAGAAGAGACACTGTAACATGCATAGAAAAGCTTGTGAAGAAAATGCATTTGAATATTTATTTAATCATTTTCTAAAATTTACATTTGAATGATGCTGTTGATTACCTTGGGTAGTACCACTAACATCATCAGTGTACGCTCACTATACAGATTCTTACTAGAAAAGAAAGCTTAACCCACGTTCATCAAAAGTATCAACCAGCAATTCTCCACTGGGAAAGTAACCAGAAACTTGGACAATCATTTCTGTGCTGGGGAATTCTAAAATAAATCCCTTTTCTAGTAAACTACCGGATTTGCTGGGTTTTGGTTGGTTGGTTGATTGATTGGTTTTGCTTTTATTTTCAATAATCAATTTACACGGAAAGAGAAGCCTCAGTTGCTTTTGAAACAGCCAAGCAACACAAACTAACAGGAATACATCATATTTACAATGTCTGGTACAACTTCATGCATCAGAAAAACTGGTCATCAGCATGAAGGAGCCACCTGGCTACTTCAGATCCTTTTGATTGCCAGGCATTCTTGCAGTAAAGGGTCAGATTTCACTGTGGTGGTTTAGCCTGGAAAAGAGGAGGCTCTGAGGAGACCTCACTGCTTTCTACAGCTACCTGAAAGGCACTTGGTTGAAGAAGGTTGGTCTCTTCTCCCAAGCAATAAGTTACAGGATAAGGCAAAATGGCATCAACCAGGGGAGGTTTAAATTGGATATCAGAAAAAATGTCTTCACAGAAAGGGTTGTCAAGAGCTGGAGCAGGCTGCCCAGGGAAGTGGCTGAGTCACCATCCCTGGAGGTATTTAAGAGACATGTTAGGTGTGGCAATTAAAGATGTGGTTTAGTAATGGAATTGGAAGTCCATTGGCAAGTCCATTGGCTTGCTTAATGGCTCGACTCAATGGTTTTTGAGATCTTAACCAATCTAAATTACTCTATATTTCCATGATTGTCATTGGACAAACACATAATGGCAATGATGAACAGATCTGCTTCAGAACAGCAGAATGTATAGCTCTGAGGGAAAACAAGAACCTCCACAACAACATAAAGCACACATATCAATTGTCCATTTGCATATTGACAGCGGGGACAGAGAGGAATCTAAATGCTTAAAAAAAGGTGGCTAAGCTATTAAAAATGTAATGTATAGTCAAAGTAAAGGTAACAAATAATAACACTACTTTTTATGTAAGCAACTAAAAAAAAATCAAAGGCAGAAAAAACAGAGTATTTACTAAAGATACTGTAAATATTGCATACTGAACTACCCACATATTAATGATACATTCTACACTCCCTCATTTTTCTGGGAGGAAGTGCCACAACTTAACATTACTGCAGATTTCCCATTTGGTATATGGTATAGCACTTGTTGCATTACAGTCCTTAAAAACACATCAGGAAAGAAAACTGATCAAATAAGTGTAATGCATTTAAAATCAAAACATTCAGAGGCTATAAGGAATCTGATGCTATGAAAAAACATTTTTCATCTGTGATTGAGGATTTTTGAATCCTAAACCTCAGGAAAACACATACAATAAAAAGCTTTAGTTTTAATACAATGCTTTCAGTGTTAAATTGCATTTATGGGAGAATGCTGGTCAGAGGACAAAGTCAGAAAAATAACTATAATCATACAATAATATCTAAGAGATTGAGGAAGGAAATAGCACAGAAATTCATTCAGCTCTGTATCACTGTGGACACATTTGTTATCAGTGACAGGCAATGTGAAATCAGGCACACACTGAAATCAAACCCTTCTTTAAGGTTACACTAAACTGAACTGACAGGAACACTACATGCAAGAAAGAAAAAGAAATGGATTTTCTATATAGCACTTCGATCTTCAACAATGGGAGTGCCTAACGTTTAAATGTTAAAACAAAGACTTCAAGGGACAAAAGAGGTAGAAAGCAAGAGAAAGAATAAAATATAACCTGGGGCTCCAAATCCACAAACTCAGACAGGCACAATTATTTTTTTGCCAGCAAAAAGGCTGCACAGTCAAAGGTAAATGACAATGGGAAAACAATTTCCTGAATTGTTACTGAATTTCAACAGATTTGTAATAACCCATTAACTCCTAGATTAAGCGGTAGTGTAATATCATAAAATAAAATACAAATTAAAAGTAAATCAAGATGATAATATAGGCAGATGTGAATCATTTTGCCCTGAAGCTGTATCTATACCTCTGTGTCAAAGATGCCTTAATAGGGTTCAAGTAGCATTGCTAAACTAACATTAATGGATATTTAGGGGTTACATTTCAAAAAAGTATTTACTGCACAGATTAAAAAAAATATGGTTCTGTGATTATAAACTCAGGCAAAAGGTCTTTCAGATACCAACTTAAAAATAGGAAAAATTATTCAGTTTCACGACTGCACTCCTCTAAAATAAAATTCCTTTGGTCTCACCAAAATTTTTGAATAAACTTGTCAGATATATGTTTCTTGAGTACAGTTGACTTATGGGTGTGTCTGTATTAATATTTTAGTTTAGACTGGGAAAACTGGTCTGATATTCAGACATTATTTTCATTCTATCACATTCACATCAGAATGCCCATTTTCCAATTTTCTGATGAGATCTCTACTGCCATGATTCCACAAAACCCTCTCACAGTGCAGAACGCGGATTCCATTCCGATGAAACAGTCACAAAATGTAACTGATGAGTTACATGAGAGCAGACAAGCCCTAATCTGAAACAACTTCCAATACATGATATTGCCGTTGGATTCTCAGTTATGCTCCACAGATTTGGACCTGTTGCGTTGCATTGCCTATTCAAGTGGGACTAAACAGTTCTCATATTTACAAACTCCTTCCTCCCTTCTGTGATTCAAGCCTCTCCTGGTTCTCTTTCTCTTAGGAGGGGCTGTTATCCGTCTATTCCTAAGCCTAAAAGCCAACTAAAATGGAGCCCTTCCTCCTCCCTATGCTCTAATAACCCTCTTTTTCTCCTTCTTTATAGAACTGTGGACAGCTCTGCAAAAGCTGCAATCATTTCAGCCTGCACATACAGCAACTGGACCATGGTCTAATCACTGCAGCTTACAACAGGTAACCTCACCTATTGTCTCATCAGAGGACAGCCAGCTGAACCAGAACTGAATGGCCTTTTCAAATAAAAGGCAGTCCACAAACCCAAACTGAGATGAGAATCTTCATCGCTAGACATTAATTGCTATCAGTAAATCCCCTTGCAATCAAAAAGATAGGAGAAAGAAACAGGGAGAAGCAGGAAACAAGGAACCTGTGGTCCCCCAGATGATTACAGGGACAACTGATCTGACCTTGGAAATGGCTTTATTAGAATAATGGCATACTGGCAAAAAATCTTGCATCTTACATATTCAGGTGACTAATGCAAAACTAGCCTACTAAAGAAAACTGCCCCCATTTTTTGGGTCCTGAAATGTGCTGTAACTGCTACATTTACCCATATGTGGAAGAACTCACATGGGGGAAGGGAAACCAAGCTCGTCACTCTCCAGAAGTAACCGTGGTCTGGCTCTAAGTATCTGCAGGACAGCATTTGAAAAGGCCAGGTTAAAAGCCAGAGCAAAACAGAAAAAGCAGCTTCACTCTCTAACTCCTGAATAGGTCTGCAAAAAGCCAGAATACACAGCTCAACAAGAAGGAAATAACATTAACTTATTTGGTTGATGGATATGAAAGCTAATGCCTGGCATGCCAGTATTTTTTCACCTTGTAGGAAAGTCCTGGGATTTGTTTCTGAGACCTAAGCACACTTCAGCAACCCTTTTTAAACCCAAAAGCTGAAGAGATTTGGGAAGACTTGAGTTTTTGTCATCACTCTATTTCCATCATTATTTTTATAGCAGTTTTAGCAAGCAGAGATTTGGATTACACTCTTTTTATCTAGAGAGGCTGGCATTTCCTCTTTGAATATAAATATTCTAACAATAATACGTTGCTATTCCCATTGCTGATTAACTGCTGAAGGTAGACAGAGCAATTCAATTTTACAATCAGTCCCATATTCCTTAGAAACACCAACCTTTTTAATGTTTAAAAGTATGTATTTATTTGACCACATTTTAATCTAATCCTGAAATATATTTTCCTCTGAAGCAAGGGAAAGGCAGTAATTTAAAAATGAACACTTTGAAAGACATTTTGATGTCTGACTAGTTAGTGGATTGAATCAATGAACTGAAAAAATAAAAATGATTATTTTCTTCTGAGCAGTTAACCTCTTTTCAGATATACATAAAGAAATTTATACAATTTCAATTGGCATTTCCAGTCTTAGAGCGAAAATAAGATTTTCTGTTATGGAGATAATCAAACAGGATAGTTTTAAGACATGGCTGACTGAAGCAATTAAGCCAATTCAAAGGTTGTGTTTTAGATAGGTGAGTACATAATGAACTGAGAGTTCCTGAGAGAAGTCCATAATTACGTAAGGTGGGGAGAAGTGGACAGTAAAATTGAGTCTGCAGGCAAGAGTTGTTGTATATACCAGTTTGAATATCTACAGCAGACTTTTGAGTTTATTATATCTGAGAATTTCACAGATGGTTTAGAAAAGAACATTATAAGGGTACAAGGGGTTTTTAAAAAGTGTGTGATCTTTTTTCCCTGCTTAGGCTTCTATATCCATTTTTCATTCATGATTTTATGAAGAGATACCAGAATTTGAAAGATGCTGTATATATAAGGCATGTGCAATATGCATTTTGCAGTAACCTGATATCCTGCTGAAAATGTATCATAAGCCTTAGTCCAATAATATAGTTGGATTTGCTCCGGCAGAGTCCGCTTCAAAAAACCCTTAATTTTGTAGTTTGATGTATAGTGCACATCCTTCTTCTTGGATGTGTAGGAGAGTTCGCAATTTCACACCATGAACATTAATTATCACTTGCTGTACGTACCTTGCAGAAACAAACCCATCTAACAAAACAAACAGGAGTGCAAGTCAATATCTGCCCGTTTTTCTAAAGAAAGAGAGAACATGTACTCGTCATGCAGGAAAGATTGATAAATGGCACCTAAACAATATCAACAGTTCAAGAAAGAAGGCAGCAGATCATCAGCCACCCAATTCTACACTGCAATGCTAATTTACAGCAGTTCAGGGTGTGCTGCAGTCTTTTCTCTGCATCTCAGTGAACATATGGGGTAAAAATACTGCATTATTTCACATCCAGATTCTGTGTTTTCACTTGTTGTAATTTTCAGCAACAAACAGGATTGCTTATCCTAAACACTGAAGGTCTTTCCTGGCTAATCAATGAAAAAGTTAACACTGGTATTGAAAGAGGCAGAAGCACTGAGTGTAGGCCAAAGTTTGTCTAAAACAGAATCATATATTGTCGAAAACCAGATTTCTTCACTTTGACAAAACAGTGATGGAGAGGATGTCTACATAAAGCATGACAGTCTAGAGAACAGATTTATTATATTTGTTTCAAACCAAAAGAACCTCCACTATGTGTCCTTTTGCTGACATGGTAAATGACCAATTGATTTTCTTGTCTCTGCTCAGCAGTAAATAACCTCATAAACATGGCAAGGTAAGGGCAGACATCCAAAAACTCCCAGTTTTGTACAGCCATTTGTGTCTACCAGGTATAAGAGGCACACCATGAGAAGCTGAAACAAATCAGGAGTGCAGGCTTCCTTTCATTACTGCACTGGTGTACAAAATGTCTCTAATATGATATAACTCGCCTTTGAAATTGCTTTTCCACAGATCTGAAAGGGTCATTTTCATGTAATTACACTCTGTCGTATTTGATACACACATTAACTCTGCAAACCTCTGCACTGGCATTACATCAATGCACTGCAGATCACACTAGTGTGTGTCCAGTGTTACACAGGTTCAGCCCCTTTCGTAAATTCCTAATCCCACCATCCTTTAGCTCCACAAGTCCAAGAACTGAAACTCATCAAGGAACCCTGTCTCGGTTTGAAACACAGGTGTCTGCTAGGGAAGGCAGGAGCCACCCTTGGAACGGAGAATGTAAATCCCCTCCCTCCAAATTATTATGATTTTGAAATTGAAGGGGCTCTCAGGCAAAGATACGAGGACAGGAATAACAGTTCTTTACTAGTATGTGTAACAAGGCAACCAAACCACATCAACAATGGCATTAACAACAAACAGAGCCAGGAACTTGTGACAGCCTTCTCGGCCGAGACGGGACGGGATGGAGGAGAGGCTTTGCTTCCCAAAACCCCGGGGCACTCTGATCCCGGTGCCCCTGCAGGGCTCTGAGGAGCACCAAGCTGGAACGGCAGGAATGAGGAGGAATCTCATGCCGGGCTGGTGGATGGGATGTGTCAGACGCTCCGGTGGAGCTGCGGGACGTCCCGGCAGGGCAGGGGTGCAGAGGAGACCCAGAGCAGGGCCCGGGACAGCGGCGGGGCCGGGACAGCGGCGGGGCCGGGACAGCGGTGGCCCCGCTCCAGTGGGGCAGGGAGAGGCGAGCTCAGCATCCCGGGCACACGAGCAGAGGCTGATGGGTCCCTCTTGCAGCGAGGGAGGTGTTCATGAGGCCCCGGCCCCGTGGCTGCTCGCACCGGCAGAGGCTCACCCCACAGAAGAAGCAGCAGCAGCACCCCCGGGCTGGGGTATGGCAGTGGCAGCCAATTCCTTTCCCCAAGCAGCAGGAGCTCTGACCCTCGCAGACAAACTCCCCAGAACGAGAGAAATCCAACCAGATGCCCTCCTTCCCCTGAGCTTGGCCACTTCTTTGTTTGCTCAAGTACACAAAAGTGCCCAGTAGTCAGTGTTTCTTAGCAACTTATGGGAAAAATTCTATAGGTAAGAAGGAGCAAAAGAAAAGAAACCTAACTCCCAACAAACCCCCACACACTCTGAATTAAGTTGAAAGTTCAAACCCACAATTTTAAAGTCCTTTCTTAAAACCATAATCCTAACAACAAACAGTTCACCAGCTCTTTACCAATGGACCAGTTAAAATGGGAAACTGCTTCTATATTTACATGTTGTCTCACAATTCTCTGATTTTCTGGAAACATGAATCAAAAGGATCACCATTTTCATAGGAATAAACAATACTGAAGCTCAAAGCAACAGGGTAGATGTCAAGAAAAATTTTCCCCTCTGCTCTGTTAGAGTATTTAATGTGTTGCATCAAGAATTATATGACAAGAGATAAAAGAGAGAGATCATCTCTATGGAAACAGTGTGGTCTACATCATCAGTAATGGATAGCACAGAAATGAGCTATCCAAATGTTACAAGGCAGTCCAGTAATATAATTATTTGAACTAGTGCCTACATAACCAAAAACTATAAAATGGTTCACACATATTGCCTGAGAGATTTTACCAGCCTTAACCACCAGAGATGTGATTAAACCTTTCATTGTTTTGGCCTTGCAGTGCAGAAAGTCCTTGAAGTTCCTTCACTATACTATCTGTGTCAAGAACTAGAATTAAACTGCAATAGCATAATTTTTCACAGATTAATTTTACAAATTTAGTACAGTCTTAGTAACTGACCAGCTAAGTTCAGCCTTGAATCATGAGTCTTTGAAATCAAATTACACTCAAAAAACCCTAAACTGAAATGGACTATGCTAAAATGCCACTGTTTTAATTGATAACTCAAATCTTAATCATGTTTATTCATGATGCAATTTCTTTGTTTGATACCATTATTTCTGATTTTTTAAATTTTCTTCGGCCCAGATGTAACACAGCAAGAGACAGAGCAAATTGGCTTCTGCTTTTACTTGTGCATCACCAGGCTTTTACAGTAGTGTCCAGTCAGTCCAAACTACAACAAACCCATTGAAGAGAGCAGCATCACAAGTGGCCTAATCTGTGCTGTTAATAAAAATTAGGTCTTGATTTAAATATACAAACTCATACTTTAAGGCACATCATAACTGGGAAGGGCTTAATTCAGAAAAAAACCCTTTTTCATTGGTACAGATTGAAAATGCTGCACAAGACCATGTTAACTGGTCCTGATTTTTATAAGGAATAGGTAACATACCTGAAAATTGGGGTGAGTTAAAACAACAGAACTGGAAAAAGTTCACCTAGCAGACAGAAGTTGGACTAGGCAAATTCATAGAGAAAATAAGAGCTGAGAACAGACAAAGTATATTCAATTACATTCTTTGGCTGCATTAATTTTGGTCTTGTCCCTGTATCTCTTCTATCTGTCTGCTGCATTCAGTGCTGGGTTCTATAAGTGATAAATTGCATAAGGTTTTTATAGCCCCCAGCAAAGATGCTGATTATAATGTGCAAAATTATCTTAAATCTCAAATCCAAAATTTAGCATGACTAAATTTTACTTTAAATGTTAAGTACATTATTCTCTTTTTTGTTTAGCTACATCAAACATTTTTTACAGGTCTGCAGCTTTGGGATAATGCTACTTTGGCACACCAAACACTACAACTTTTATCCTTTCTTGTATTTGTGTTGCACATCTAAGGTATAATGAATTTATATATTGACAGATTTTATTAAAAGAAACAGAGAAGAAGAAATCCTGACTACACTGAAGTGCACATGAATTTTATTTTGACTTCACTAGGACTAGTATTTAATCCATTCTCCCATTTCTTGAGGTTTAAAAATGCTATTTCATAGTTATCTTTCTTCTAATGTGAGTCCAAAACACATCATTCATGTTTCAAAACGTCTTTGTTGTGTACAATGATGAGTTGATATGAATTTATTGGAAAATTATTTCTTTGTACATAAAATAATTATTTTTTCTGCAGAAGTCTGAATGCCTCTGTTTATATTTTAAATCTGATAGCAAACGAGCTATTTGCACCTCAAGAATGTTTCAGTCTCTTGCAGTATTTCTTCCAGATTACAAAGGGGTTTTAGGTCTGATATACACATGACAAAGCAGATTTTTTTGGAACCTCCAAATAAGTATACTGTGCATTGGGGAAAATTATCCTCCTAGTACAACTGAAAATTTTCTTGTCAAATTAACAGCTTAAGTGTTTCCTTTCTAGAATTTATGAGGAATTAAAAAGCATTTTATGAAACACACAGCATTCAAGACAAGGAAAACAGTAACAGTGTGAAAAATCATGTTTAAACCTTCCATCAAATCTAGTAATTAGGCCCATAAAATAAATATGTCATTTTTTAAGAAAAATTGTAAAGGTTACTCAAACCATCATGAAGAGAAATACTTTCTACTACACTTCTGATGAGTACTTGGTATCCAGAGTTCTTAATTGCGCTGAAATATAGACTGGGTATTCATAAAAACCCAATTGCTTGAATTTCAACTGAAAAATTATAGACAAAACCAAAACTCTGAGTTGCAGCTGTATATCTTTTTTCAAGAACATCTAAATTGACACCCACACAGATATCTGGTGCTTAAAAATACAAAGCTCTATTAAACCAAATTCTATTTAAGGCCCACATGAGATTCAGTTTGACTTAGCATAAGTTTGCCCATCACATTTACATCATGCCAAATTAATGGGCACAGACTGGATTCAAAGCTTTGCAGATGCAGATTTAGACCTAATATTTATGATATGATTTGAATTTATCCAATAGGCTGTATGAAAGAAGCAGTAAGTTGTGTTGGGAACTGCTGCTTTCTAAGGGTTCTAAATTTACAACATCTGGGTCAGAAAGAATCATCTATGCGTCTCAGGTCTTTCTGTATGTGGTATTTTTTCAATAATTGCTTTTTTTGCAATTTTAGTATGAAAACTGGATGCCATCAAGCATTTTTGCGTCTATTACTTTTGCTGTTAGTTACACGACTTTTTGAAGTTTTTATTATGGTTTCCGTGTGTGTACCTGTTTGAACTGGTACTCGCAGGTATAATCAGTCTAGGCACACTTGGTGCTTTTCAGGAAGCAGCATAACAAAAGCAGTCCCCAAATGTCTAAGAGACAACAGCTACAGCATCTACATCACATTTTAATCAGGCATGATAGCAGATAGTCTGCTATGTGCTTGACCAGCTATCCTCTGCCTATGCCCACCTTAAAAGAGAGTTTTAAGATAAAATAGAGTTTTAATCTGGAGATTCAATCTGGTTTCTGATGGAATCTCCAGACCAGGTACACTGCACAGCTCTGGCATCCAACACTGTTAGCACTTCTGCAGGCAAAAGCAAGCTAGAGGCCTTAAAAGCTGTGCAGGATAAATCAGAGTCTCAAACTTTCCCAGGCTTAAGCAAAGATGAAGGCTTTCATACTTTGAAAAAATTCACATCCCATATACATATATCTTTAAAAGACCAATAACTGATTTAATAAAAACTATTCTAGCTTATTTCTGCCAAAAACCTGCCACTGACTTCAGTCAGCATTTGTTAAGCAAAGACCTACTCCAACATCCACTGTTGGAGTTTTGGATCAGGCAGCTATGGATGAAGAGGAATTTAAGATGAATTGGATTTGGTAGATAGTTAAATCATCAGTACCCAAACCTGCCTTGAAGCGTAAAAAATCTAATTATTTTCATTCCTGAGCAGTCAAAATGTATGTATTTTAAATGGATTTCAGTGCATAGACCTGATAATAATAGTGGTGTTTGTTGAATAAATGTGTTGCATTACAAGTGCCTTGAAACATCACTAGCATGCTTCCATCAAGTAAGAGAGTATCTTATTTGCTTATGGTATATTTAAATTATTCATATAATTGTTACTTCCCTGTTTGTACTTCAGATGTCATTTTGAGGAATAAATACTTCAAGTTTATATAATAAATTTATAATCAAATTAAAGAATGTTTCATTACAAACCTAATTATCAATATTCAGCCATCATTCTGCAAACACTAGCTGTGATAAACAAATTCAGTAAAAATAGATGGTTTAAAAAGTAATTTTCCACTCTGCACAGTACCAATAATTGAAATTTCTCATCTTGGTTTCTTAGCTACTGGTAACAGCCAGCTGCATCCAGAGGCATTAGTGTTAAAACAACCTTTTTAGTTGATATGTGACTGGCAGATAAAATCCTAATTGAACACACTGATGTGTCTTTCTCTTCATGCAGTATGATTTTGTGAAAAAGCATAGTATATAAACAACTGTGGCTTTCAACATACTCCAGTAGCATTTCTCACACTATTTTAGTCAAGTGATGAGCTGTAATTTATGCAAACTGACTGCAGATATTTTTCATCTGCTATTTGGATCATTATGATATTGACTAATGAATACAAATACTGAATAAAAGGAAAATAAGCCTTACTTGGTTGGTGCTTTTTTCAGATTTTATGAGTAAGATGAGAAGTGTTCTGTTAATTTGTTTGGTCAAATCATTATTTTGTTGGGCATGATAACAGCTTTTATGACTGGGATCATATGGTGTCAGATATATAAAAATACTCAAATACCTTAAGAATAGGTGTATGATTGAAGAAAAGAACCATGTTACCAATAACAAAACACAAATCAATCAGATAACCAATTTGAACCACCATGCAATAACACAAGGAATGAAGGAAAGACATAGCAGGAGCATTTCTTTCCATGTATATACACTTATACATACACTTAATTCTTTGAACTGGATTTTAACTCAGAACTGCAAACTAGCTTTGACTCATATAAGATATAGTTTTGGAAAATACATAATCTGTATGGAAGAATAATCAGTTCAATGCTGATTTACCAGACCTTTCTCAACAATGCAGTCAAACCCAGCAACCTCCTGAAACTCAATAAAAGCTGAAAAGACATAGCTGAGGGTGCATACATATATATATACAAGATACAGGAATTCCTTGCTGCTTCATAAATCACAAATTGTTTTTCTGCAGATGAGTCCTCAAGATGGGATGACAACAGCACACTCTGGGAATATGCCAAATCTGGTATTTTCTAAGCTCATGTGCTTTATGGCAAAGAATATGGCTTTGCCAATTTGTTTGCATATTATGCTGAGTTTTTGCACGGTTAGGTTGATGTACCTAATTACTCCCACAGAAACAACAAAAACATCTCTAGTAATTAATCTTATTAGAAGCAGCTGCATTCATATACAAAAGAGAATGTCACAATTGCAGAATTATGCTCTTTTAAAATGTTAATAGAGAAGAGAAATGACAGGTGAAAGTAAGTGATGTGGCCAGCAATGCTGGCCTTTGCCTATTGACAAAGGCAAAGTCAGAGATCAAAGCAACAATTTCAAGCTGTGAATTTTGCCATGCTCTCTTTACTAGCAGGAAAAAAAGCCAGTTAAATTTTGGAAGTTCTACTCACTGGATATTTTGGCATTTCAAAAATTCTCTGTCACAGGAGTCGTGTTTTCTTCCTTTTTTAGGGACCACCCAAACTAAACAGTGGTCAGAGCAGTTACAAATTGTATGAAGATGAAAAAGATTAAGGACAAGATGCAGAAAAAGCAATGATGAAATGGCTGCTCAAGTGGGAGCAAATGCATGGCTCAAATGTGGAGTCAACAGAAATGATGTATTTGTGAAGAGCCAGAAAGCCAATCTAAAAATGGATCTTTATGGTAGCAGTTTTAATCCTGCTCCTTATCCTTAGTGCTCACATGGACTAGCTGTTAAAGAAATACATGAAGCACTTCATGATGAAATCTCCCAAACAACTCTGAAAGCAGAGGGAGAAGACCAAAGCCAAACTTCAGCATTTACATCATTGCCTTACATCACCTCACAGCTACAGGGGAACAAAGTGTCCAACCTTTCCTGGGGGCAGGAAATTAGTAATTATTCTTCAATCACCTAACAGCACTTAAACCCCCCTCATTTCTATTGCTCGAAGGTAGAACAACTATTAGGAAATTAGAATGCTGAGAAAAAAATTGAATTCATGTAGAAGACTCAAAGTAACCAAGCTAATTAGTTGATTAGAAACCCCCCAACACCTATACATAAATAAGGAAAATTAACAACACCATTTTTTTCCAAGGACATGATATAGTGCTTTCATGGGGACTAGCAGTGCTCATTTTAATATGAGAGGAAGAGTTTATGCATTTGATTGCCAGGGGACCTTAATGCAATTCAAGATCCATTTACAAGGTATCACACACAAGGTAAGCGTAGCTTAAATGTGATTTCAAGATGCCAGATCTACAGTACTGTGCAAAAGCAGTCACAAGGCTGGATTTCAGAATGAATTCACAGTTTGTCTACAGCATTTACTCATTAGAGCATTTTTGAGGCAAGCATTGTAGGGGGACTCAGACAAGCTCCTGGGCGTTTGGCCAGGCAATGTGCCTACCTGCCTCACAGTATTCCTACTGACTTTCTGCTTACATTCTGAGAGTAATGTCACAGACAGCAATTCTGGCACAGTCAGAGCAGACACAGTTAGAATAACACTGCTTTCACAAAACACAGGATAAGGAAGTCTGAACTTAATACCAGAATTTTATTGATACTTCAAGCAGAAAATATATCCCCAAAATATGTCCTGATATTCAAGACACAAAACTATAGGTTTAGAAAAAAAGTAATCCTAAAGGTCAAGGAAGAACACAAGCTCTTTGTGGGATTCAGACTGAGAGGGATGTATGCACTGTAATGCATGAATGTGCAATGAAAATTCTAGAATGACTACAGAATAATAATAATAATAATAATAATTGTACTTTGCTGAGTGAGGCTTCTACTCTTTCAATTCACACTTTTGACTGGAGAGAATTTGCACCTTGCAATCTCATATATAACTAAAGTCAGGCAAAGTAATGCACACCCCTATATACTGTTATTTAAAGAAATCCACTAGCAACATCATTTGAGCAAAAGGAAAAAAAATCATACAAATTTGGTTCAGGACAAACTAAATTTAATGTAGTTTGTATACTCTGGAAACAGAAGTATCACAAATAGAGACAGAAAACGTTTCCTCATCTGACAAAAAAGTGATCAAATAGGAATCCAAAATTCCTGTTACAGAACTTCTACATGCCTAATACAATGGTTTCCCTTGAAATCTTGTACTTGTCAGAGAGCATAACTTTATGTAATTATTTTAATTACTGTAGTTGTTCTAACAGCAACAATCAGCGAGTTTGTATTATATATTCTGAAGTTAAATTGTTTACATAGTTTTACAAAGTTTTGCCAGATTAGCAACCATGACCATGTAAATTGCTTTATAGAAATATTTATCTGCCATGAATTCATGGATTTGTTCAGTTTCCCAATGAATTAATTTACAATCAAATGCAACAAGAACCAGATATTGTAGTAAACTTCAGCAAAAGAAAAATTCATTGTTAATAAGAGAACACTTTTAACCCCTATAGGATTTTCTATTCAAATATTTGAAAACACTTCATTAACATTTTATATAAACATACAAGATAGTAATTATCTCTTAATTGCTCAGGTTGTAGAACTGAGTCTCAAAGAAATCAGATTATTTAAGTAAGAACCATCATGCAGAAACTGGTGTGCAGGCAAAAATACAACCCAGCTCACCTGTGTCCTAGTCCAAAGCCTTATGCAAAAGATCACGTTTGTATTTATCTCGTGCCTTGTTTTAACCACACATCTGAGGGACCCAAAACCACCTCCCCACAAAGCTCACTACAAAGTTCTCGTCAGAACTGCTGTGCTGTCACTCCCTATCTTTTCTACATCCAGTCTCTGATCCTTCGTGGCCCTTTGCTGACTTGCAGTGCCCATGTCGTTCCTGCACTGGAGAGCTACATGTGGGAACAGCATTCCAGCTGTGTTCCTATCAGTTCTGGGTAGCTATGGGAAGCAGACAGCCTGCAGTACCAAGCTGGGGCATTCATGATCTCTCAGAGTCCATGATCCTGGTCCTGGAGTGTTGAGCACACAGAGTCCTTCTACAAGCCTCTTCAGGGAGGTGGCTGACCAGACAATGGAAAATTTAAAAGGCAAACGCAACTAATGTTAGGAAATAGCACTAGTATTCAAGCACTAAACATCACACCTTCTTCACAGAATAGCAGGGAATGGGCCTCAAGACTGTTTCTATTTGAAAGGCTGCAAACTCCTGCTCTCTTAATTGTCATAGTGGGATTCAGTGGTATTTCTGTCACTGATCTTCAAACGAACACAGATCAAAGACCACCTTCAGTCCCCATACTCTGACAGCTTAGAATGAATCTGCAAGAAATATCAAATATGCATGCAGATCTGAAGAAAAATGGGTGATTTTGTACATACTTTTTATAAGCATCCACTCAGTTCTGGAAGTTTGGGAACATAAACCTTCTTATCCCTTTGCTGTCCACCAATGTCTACCCACAGTTCAGTGCTATTTGTTAGTGTTGCTTAAACAATAATGTTAAAATGTTATGAAATGACAGCTGCACAACTAAAAGAAGTCATAACATATGAGATGGAAAAAATCTAAATATTTACTAGATATTTTTAATACACACATGTTTTGTTAATTCTGACATACATTTTCATAATTATTTGTATCATATGACATTTTCCCCCAAAAGGCTCTACAATGTCCAAAAGAAGGCAAAATTTATCTGAAACTCTGGTGGGGAAGTCTATATTTTGATTCAACAACTACCTTTTTGAATGTAGAAGTAAGTATGAAGATTCCTACTGAAGGTGGTACAGATTTGTAATGGCAGGATGGCCTCTAATGCAAACAAAACACCATAAAATTCCCCAGGACTGAAAATTATTTTTAGTAAGTCCCTGTAGAGGAAAACCCAAGGAAGTGGAGAATAGTAGCACTCAGGACATTCAAGACCTCTATAAAATTGAAGTGTGTGCTTCATATTTACTATCCAAAGAAAGAACAGTAACCCAAAAATCTAGATAGTTTCTTATCTGATGAGATATACTAGATATTTATCATGGGACGCAGCGTATATGGTTTTACTCTTGAACCACACGTTTTGTGTTCAGATATTTTCACAGACTAAGTAGCAATATAAAGTAGCACACCTGCTATTATGTAACAAGCCCCCAAACCCTCGTTGCCAGAGAGACCTGCAAATCTTAGGAAGCACTTCAGAAAAAAAGTTATGAAGGCAGTAAAAAGTCAGTCTCTACACCACAGCAAAACCTTACATATTGGCTTCAGAGAGATTAAATAAAGCCATATATAAACAATAAAAAGCGCCCATTTATGACCTTATAAAACAGATGTTTACGCTCTGCAGACTATTTTTGGAAAGAAACTACCACTGATATAACCAAGTAAATAATTTTGAACAGCAACAACAAATGTATGATATATACATGACCACACAGAATTTTTGAGTTAATTTTCTGTTGTGAAATTTCATTTTCGAGAAAGTATTTAGAAGCAAACTCTACACATCCTTGCAACGCAAAGTAAATGGTCTCGACACACTGCAGAGTAAAAAGAGAGAGCCAATTCCTGCCCTAGGCCTCCCAGCACCAGAGCAGGCATTCTGCAGTCATGGCTGTGGTGCAGCGGCAGGAGCAGCCACAGCTGCTATACATTACCCTGAGCAGGAACCTTGGACAGGAGACTCCTGTGATCAAAGATTTAAGGGGCATCTTCCTTCCCCCTGAACTCATTAACTCCTTCTCCTTGCTGTTATGGGGCAGGGAACACTTAGAACAAGAAATTTCCTGTGGACAAGGAGTGCTGAATTCCTTGTATGCTAAGCAATGGCATTTTCCTTAGTAAAAAAATTCTGTATGTACTGTCACGTGCAGACAGGAAATTTGCCTTTTGAGCAGTATCTTTAATCCATATCATCTTCATTTTCCCTTTATTTTTCTGTATAAGTAAAAATAGTTTTTGATGCCTACATACTTCTTTTTCCTATATTCCAGCCATGTATTTGAAATGGGCTCTCAATAAATGGTATATTTAGCTGATCTTATTGCTAATCTGCACAAGAATTTTATACCCAACTCTATTCCAAATTTCTGTCAACAAAGCAGTTCTCTTTCAGATTTCAATCTTATTTTCCAATTATTCATTCTAAGAGCTTTCAATAATTTCATACCCTATACTCAGACTTGTTAGACTTTTTCTAGCTGAACTTGTAATTTCTAAGCAGTATCTTGGTACATTTTCAGTTGCCACCCTTTTATCAGTATTGGACATGCCCTTAGACAAATAATGTTCTTTTTCTCATTCAGGCTTCTATACTTTTTCTTCCTCCTGTCATACATGCTGTACTCAATGCATCGATCATGACGTACTTCCCAGTCATTTAGCACAGTTCACTCAAGTCACTAGGTTTAGTTTATGAGCTCAGATTTTATTCTTTTAAATAAAAGGTAGTATCAATCTACCATGTATAGTACTGTGATAGAGTGTCCTCTCCTCAAGCTATAAAACACTACTTAAGATAGGACATACAAGTAAAAAATGGAGGCAGAGATGCAGCTGTGATGAATATATTTTCCTGCTGTTCTGGAACAGGTGAGAGTTAAGACCTAACAGAGACCTTCACCTTTGGGTAAGGATAAAACCAAAGAAAAAAAATGAGCCAGTGCCACGGTAGGGATCAGTGATATATCCACTGCAGTCAGCAGGTGAATGACTCTTCCAGAGCAATTAACAAAAGCAGTCAAAGGCTAGGAAGTGGGAATGATGGCAAACCAACTACCCTAATGCTGTTACGTAGGCAACGGAGGATGTGGATCGTCTAACAAGTTCTTCTGGAAACAGCCTCAGACAGCTAAACAAGCGGGCAAGTACTGGTCAGTACTGCTGTGTCAGTTCCTGCTTGTACAGAGAACTTGGTCAAGAGCCCAGAATTTGAGTGAAAGTTGACTTAAAACAGAGTTCTCAAATACTACAAAAGGAAGGAATTGCCACAGTGCGTTAAGAACAACAACATTCCAAAACCAGACTTAAACAAATTGAGGAAACAAAAGGATCTCCTGCACAAACATTCAAGGTTTGGTTTTGCTCCTCAAAAAATCTCAAACCCAAAACCTAGTCCTGGAGACAGAAAAATAACTCATTCCAAACAGGAAGATAAAAATGAAGTAGATGAAGACACTTAAGAGCCTAAATTGAGATCTCTCGAGTGATTGACATTTAAAAAAGGAATAGTACCAAGAGTGTAAACAATATCACCTATAAAGGAATTTTATGAATTCCTTAGGGAGACGTAATGACAAGTAAGGTGCATTAAGCAAATCAAGAAAATATTAAAAGTTTCAAGCATAAGGAGCTTGGCAGTCATTCATTAGCATAAAAAAGTGGAATCACTAATAACAGAGAAATCTGAAACAATTTGGAAAATTTTTCCTTTGTCTTCAGAAAGCAACTACTTGTGACCAAGCACTGGGGATAATTTTAATAAAATTAACATCAGAGTAGACAAAAAAAGACTGGAGGGAAAAAATAAAACCATATTTAGATTTGCATTTCAGCAGGACTTAGCAACATAATAGAGCTGTCATCAACCGAAACAAGATTTTAACTGTTAGGCCTGACCACATGTGGAAAAGAGAGGGGGTTAGAATTAAGGCAGCAAAGCCACTACTTACACTTTTTTCCTCCTTTTTAATATATCTTGGGATTCACAGAATAGTTGACTAAACTGGGATATCTGAAAATTTACTAAAACAAATTATTCAAAAATCAATTTCCAAGCAGCTGGGGATAACATGAAAATAAACAGACAACACAGATTTGCCAAGAAGAAATCATATTAAACCACCCTAATTTAATTTTTTTTTGGTCAGAGTTATTAGACTAGTGGATAAGAATGAAGAAATATTTGTAATGTATCTTAACCTAAGCACATAAGAGAAATACAATTTTGCTGAAAGTGCTAAAAGATGAGCTCACATGGGCTCAAAATAAGGAATTCAAAAAGCAGATTTTGATAGAAGATTACAGCAGAGAAGATTTCTGCTTGGATTCCAGAAGGCTTGTTTGGGTCAGTCATCACTACATATTGTCACAAATAAGACATAAAAGACATTAATATTCTAAACCATTTAAGAGTAGCTTATTCTAAAAGCATGTAAAATTATTTAAATAAATTCTGGAACAACAAGTGAAAAATTTCAGGAAAGGAAACACTCTTAGAGTTTAAAAGAAAACATGAAACCATGAAACTGAGATAGGTGAAAGTGGATAATTCAACAGAAAATTGTAAAATTTTGAATGAAGCATATGTCTGAAATTTCAAAAAGTGGAACTGTTTTCAAAATATTTGAGGGTCTTTGTTTAAGAAATTGCAGAGGGCCTGTATCAGACAAACATTAAAAAGTCTTTAATTGTGTTTAGGTTTATTAGATAATCTGATGACTTCAACAGATGTCAGCATCTTCACCCAAAGCTCTCACAGGTCTTCATTGAAAGGGTTTAACATTATGCTGTCAACTTTCAAAAATTCTCTCCAATTTTGAACATAAACAGACCTATCATTTTATAGCCATCCCTCTAGTGCATGAACAAACTATCTGTATTCTCACCATAAAGTATTTCATCCACTCAAAAAATAAATTCAATTTATCCCAGTGTAGGCCTTTACAAATTTGTGGCAGCTTGTGCACAAATCTGCTCTAGAACAAAAAAAGCTAACAAAATCAGAAGCAAAGATTATATATATTACAGATTTTGTTTCAATATTTTGATAAATTAGTTACGGCTCCAAGGAATATCTTAATGTTTTAAGAGGCATGTTTCACAAAATGTTGTGCAGCCTGCACACAGGAAAATGGTTTATACAACATCATTACTTTGCCAAAAAAATGGGCTGCTTTCAATACGGACAATTCTAAAGATCTTAGATTCTGAAGATCTTTTATTCACATCGAATTTATGCATTTCCTGCCTACATTTTATAATCTTACAGGTCTATCTTTCAAATGGTTACTTAACCCAAATTAGTCTATGCCTCACTTTCTGAGTATACACTGCTCAAGCAAGAGGTAACAGGGAGAGGAACATTATTCCTACAAGGTAATAATACCCCAATAAACCATTTCTGAATAGCGAGTAAATACACTTTATTTCAGAAGCTTTATCATTCCTTTATTGCAAACCCCATACTTATCAAAAGCTAAAATACCAGCCTTTAAGAGGATAATACATGTATTTATATTGTTTTAAGCAGCATTATTTAACACACAGCATTTTTAAAAAGGATCTTTGTCAATTTTTGAGAATATCTTTAGCTGTGCACTAGCTACATTTTGAGTTCTTAACCACTGTAAACTGCTGCTTGGCTCTTTGATTACATTTCTGATAGGAATCATCCTATAGGCATTCTGAGTTGTTCAAAGGCATGTCCTTGCCTCACTGGACTGAGATTAGAAAATAATTTTTTTCAGCTGAAAAAACCTCCATATATTTTCTCTGACTCCTTGTGACATGATATTCAGTTTTGGTGCTAACTTTATTCTTTTTTTATTTATATATTTAAATGAAAACCATGTTTGTATATCTATGTTTAATAATTATAACAGAGAAGCAGCAAAAAAATTCTTCTGAAGGTACAGATCCCTGTGAAAAATGCAGCACAAGACCTGGACCTTGCTAAAACACAGTTCCAGCTAGCAAACAAGTCTGTGGGATTAAGGAGAGATCCATTGGACAGACTGAAATTCACATATTACCAAAAAAGGCAACGAAATACAGAAATAAAAGTTCCTTAACTTGAGATAACAAGTAAGCAAAAGATAATTGAGAAGCAGCTCTGCAACATCCACACAATTTGGCAGTTGGGGTACATTTTAACAAATCTTGAACTCAACCAATGTTCCCATCATACCATATGGGTCTCATAGCTGGAAATTCACCAGCAGTGCCAACAGATGTCAAAAAGCTTTCAAAGTAACAGAGTTAGAAAAGATTGTATGTATTAACTTAAATCAATGTATAAACATGCCAAAATTTCTGACTCCATCAGCTTTCTCTCTTCTCCCTGCACTTGCCCTAAAGACCATGAAAATATTCTGAAGCCCACGTGAAAAATGAAGCCTGGGTATTTTCCACTGCAGGGCAGGAAAATGAAGATGCAACATGCAAAATGAAATCCTCTCCAAATGAGAGTTCCTGGGATAGAAAGAAGGGGATTTAGCAACACCATTAAAGCAAGCCACAAAATCAACAGGACAGTGGTGGCATAACCTCAGTTCCTTAAGCCGTATTTGATTCTGTGGGAAAGATTAAATGGAACGAAAACGTTGCATAAACACTAACATTACATTAGAGGAATCTGAACTTTTCAACCTTTCCAACAAATCTTTCTGAAGAGGGGTGCATTCAGGCTGAGAAAAAAAGCGCCGATTTCTCTCTTTTTTGGCAAACATCCAGGAATGTTCCCTCCCACCCATGCCATGCAGACAAAAAACATTCTGACCAGTTTAGTGGCCTCAGATGGAAGGGAATGGATTTGACACCAAGTGAGAGAAGATAGAAACAGTCCATCTCTCCAATCTGTTCATTAAAATGTGGCTTGTTGGCTCATACCATGAGAAAATATGGGAAGTTTGCCTGAAATAGTATTATTTCTAAATAGAGTATTTTTCTTTATTGCATAAATTATGTGAAAGTAAAATTTAACAGTGAGATACAGTGACTAATCCAAAGTCATTATTTCTTTGGCATTTCTCTTTAGAATGAAATAGATGGAATTAAAAATTTACCTGTCATAATAAAATACAATGAAGGAAATACCTGCCTACATGGAAAATCAACACAGAGGTCATTGCAGTGTTTTTATTTTTCCCTTTATCTGTGAAATGATTATGCTATCTTCTCAAGCAAATGCAATAAACACCAATATTATCGGGGGAACTTTTATTTACAACAAATGGATGCCTTTTGTTAGCAGTCTTCTCTTTATGGGACACTTGAGGCTTAGAATTTGTCAGTATTACAGGGTGGAAGGCAACATGGTCAATAAGTACAGTCTTCCAGTACCAAAATCAACATTTTGAAACATTTACTCAAATAACTAAAGCACCTTTTATTAAATAATTAATGATATCGAATGAAGCAATTGTGATTTTCTTCTTTCCTTTTAGATACAATTTAGAAGATTCAGCAGATGACCATTGGAGAAGATTAAGGCTCTACTGCTACATGAAGCACAATTTCTAGTAACAATTTCTAGGTAAGAGTTTTAGATTTTGTTTACTGGGACACCTTTCCTGGGTACAAAAGACCACTGTCAGGGTATTCTAATCCCAAATACACAACTTATGGCCTACCAGCATGAAATGCAGTATTTTGTGGTTGCTCGTAAAATGAATTTGTCACAGGGTATAAAGAAAAACTTAGTCCATTTTTATAGAATAGCAACCACATGCTCCAGTCAGCGGTATTTTTACATAGGTGCTTAAAGTCCAGAAAAAAATTCAGCTTCTAGCTACATTTAAAGTGTGTGTATGCCTGCACTTGACTTCCTCAGACTCCTGCAGCTCCTTCTTTTGAAGAGTTGATCAGTCTGAACCTCCAAGTAAATATAGTATGCATTTAAGTTCCTAACCATTCAAATATGTGACTGAAGGTCAAGCCTATTAGACTTGCTTCAACTCACATCAATTATCCTCCCTATTGAAGGTGATGTAACTATGATTCCAGCTAATTAAGTCTGTCATATTGAGATAGAGTGCTTAATAAGGCTCAACACAGGGAAATCAAGTTAACTCTGTCAATCTTCTCTGCTATAATGCATTTTGTTATACAAACATTCCAGCAGCCTAAGATTTGTAGATTTGCATTTGTAGAGTTGCATATCTTTTTCTGATAGACAGAAGCAAATTTGCTCCTCTTGTGGTAAAATAACCTTCAGTGGTATTCAATGGCATTGAACTAAATATATCCTAATATTGAAAAAGGCAAAGCCTATTTCACATTCCAGAGAAAATTTATCACCTGTAAATGAGAAATCCAGAGCAAATATCCTCCAAGCAGCATCTGGTTAATAACTGCAAACAGAGAAATATCTATCCAGTCATTCTTAGCAATCAGTATTAATTTTTACTGCATCTGCATAGCTGTAGATAATCACATTCCTGTTAATTTACAGCTTTGTTCTAATCCTTAATTTAAAACTCTGCCGAGATTTTTATTTTAGTACCTGAACAATCATTTGACAATGTGTGAAGTGGCAGAAGAACAGTAGTAAACCTGAGACCTAGGTTCTGTCCAAGGGTGAATATTCAAGGTAGAAAAGAAAGGAAAATTCCTAACTAAAGGGGCATCTGAACAATGACCCCATGGGAGGGTGGCTGGTCACAGCTCAGCCCGTTGTCATGCAATCCTCCTCCACCTTCCTGGGCTCTGGTCACATCATCTGAAAGCATACAGATGCTGGAATTTGGAAAAGCTGGGGATGCTTTTTGTTCCTTTCTGGGGACAATTAGGAAAATTGCTGTGCTTTGTCTTTGTTTCAAAGCACAGGAATGAGCAAAGCCAACTTACTGAGGCAGTTGCAAACAGCCTCAGCTCTGCTTGAAATACACAACAGAGGTGAGCTGGAGCACAGCACTGATCTGTGTCTTGTACACCTGCAGAGTCTTAAGGCTGGACTACCCTACACTGTAAGTTACAGTTAAAGATTTCTGAGATTGAAATGGAAACCGTTTCAATTAGGAAACAAATCCAGAATAAACCTCAATTTAATATTGAGTGTAAGCACAGAGCTGGTAGTTTTAACCTTTGCCAGTGGAACCCACACTGGTATAAACGGATTAATACCAGCATATGCAAGTTAGAGTTGTGATTCTAAAAATCTACGATGAACCTATATCTTACACCGCAAAGTCTCTTTACATAAAAAGTATTAATTTATACATCACTAGGACAAGTATTTTCATATATTTTCATGATCTGCACAACAGTATTAATGTTCAATATTACTATTCTGGTAATTTCTAACTGGCACGGCAGGACTTCAGGCTGTCTTACCCATTAGGGATGTTATTTAGGTGATGTTAAATATGAAATATTAATAATTATACCTTCTAAACATGAATGTACTGCCACAGTGGCCTTCAGTTGAAGTACAAGGAGTGCAAAACCCTTCTATCAAGCTTTCTATGGCAAATTAGCATTCAACACTTGCCACTAGGACAGTGCCATGAATTATTCTTGGACAGCACAACAAAGACAACAGGTGCTTGTAGGAAGGTTGTACAAAAGGCTTCCCATGGAACTAAGAAGCAATTGTTACAGTAGTGCAAAGCAGTACACATATATTCCGAATAATGTATCTCTTGAAAATTACTGATGCTTCTAAAGAGGGGAAAATGAACCAGATTAACCAAGAATATCTTGGGCTTTTGGATTAAATGTACTAGTAATAAAAGCATAAGCAAAGATGTGCCAAGCTGATCCAGCTCCAGGAAATGAAACTTTCTAACAGGTATCTCAACTTCTACTTCTTTAACTGGCTTTAAGCACTATTTTATGTAGAGAAGACAAAGTAAAGGAGAACACCTCCCTGATTTCCTAAACAGTGAGACTAGCTAATGACAGCACCAACTACTACATAGTATGGGCTGTTAACATTCTAAAAGTACCTCAACATCTGAGTGAAAAAAAACAGCGAAGAGAAATTGTCCTAAAACAAGCAAATAAAAACCCTTCCTCCTTTACATACAAAAAAACATCTTTACAATTATGTCTGCTGCCCTCCTCGAGGCAAACCACTTCTAAAATCATTAATATTGAAGTGCAAAATTCAGATGAATTGATTTTTAAAAGTAAAATACTCTTGTCCTAGTTCAGATGAGTTTCTAAGCTTGAACCAAAGCATTACACCTTTCCTTAAGGCCCCTGGGACTCCTGAGATGGGAGAGCCACCAAAAAAACTGCAAGTCTATCATGTGGAAAAGTACAGATATCCTTACAGAAGCAGCCCTTATTAAGATCTGGTAAACCCTTCTTCATTTGAATCTTGATCATTCTGTGAATTAATGTGATTCAGGTCACAGCAAAAGAAATCAAAGGAGCTGTCATGGTAGCAATGGAAAAATACAGACTTGAAGAGTAAATTATGTGACCCAAGATTCACATTCTGTGGCAGCATTTTTCTTAATTACTTTGTCTTGTGGTACAATCCCACTTTTTAAGAGGATAATATTGAAGGTTCCTGCACTTTAAAACAAGAATGCAAGCACAGCAGTGATCCCCAGACACTTCTGTGATTTATCTACTATACTATTTAAGTTCTTGCTCTGGGCATTTAAAATAACCACGATAAAGTCATGATCAATATAATATATGTTTTTATCTTTCATGTCTATATCAATATTAGACTTCTGGTTTTATGCAGTGATAATGATCCCCAAAGTATTATTTTTTAGTGAACTATTAAGATACTTTTAAAAAATCAATAAGAAGACTGACTTAATGTATATATATCACAAAAGATCCATTAAAAATATATAATATTTCACTCTCTTTCACTGGGATAGTAAATGGTAGCTAGCTCTCTCAGTAGAGTAAAAGATGTGTAAGTTTAACTGAATGTATACTAAATATTCAATTCCTGTAGAAGAGATGTGAAAGGTAACATCAGTATTTATAAATCAGTGTCTGTACGTCTTGTCAATTTAAAAACCCCCAAGGATGAATAATACTTATTAGCCTCCCAGAGGTATTTTGAGAATAGGTGGTTAACCCTTATAGAATGTGTTAATAATTAATGTACTATTATGTGTTCACTTTACATATGTAATCACCACACACATTAGAGGAGGTTTGTCCACTGGAAAAATAGATTTATTTCTATATTTAATGGAATTTATGTGAAACCGAGCAAATGCATAAGCACCTATTTCATGCAAATTTGAAGTAACTCCAATAAAGACTTGGATTGCAAGTCAGTGATTCCCTGTACTTATTTCACTCTAATCCCCTTTTAAAGCACATTCTACAAGAAAGGAAGCTCTTACTCCTCTGGGAGGTAAGTGTAAGAGCAAAAATGGAACAGATCCTGCTAACATTAAAATTAATGATGTCTGAAAAATCATTATGGTTATAAACCTTGAGCCTGACAGTTTTAATTCAAACCTCACAAAAACTGAGAAACAGTTAAATAAACTGAAGGACCAGATGGTCTCAGCCTTTAGGGAATTCACTACAGACAGATAAATCGGGAAACAAGAGTCAACAGTCAGAAACTAAAGATATTCTGAAGTGTTTTGAAGGGTCTGATTTCTGAAGAAAAACTTGAGAAGATCATTTTTCTACAGAAAAGCTAAAAATAAACAGTATTCCTGAAGACTGTTTTTCTAAGAGATTTTTCAACACTGACATTCCAGAAGGTTCAGATTGGGTATCTCGATGCCCAAATTCAGATCACTGAAATTAATTATTTCCTAAGAACAAACATCAATACTTACATTTAGAATAACAGAATGGTTAGGGTTAGAAGGAATCTTGCATTTCTGTTGTACATCTCTTGTATTTCTAAGACCTATGATCATTCTTAAAATTCTTTCAAACTTATGAAGCAGGAATCAAAAAAAAACCCCAAATCCCTTGATCTTTGCCTCAGTACCATAGACTGAGGAGGAAAGGGAAAGGGGGAAGAGTAATGTCCTCTCTGCTTGAGTATCTCTCATTTAATCTTGACTGGAAGCAACTTGCATCTTAAACATCATCAAGCTCCAACCCCTTTGCCATGGGCAG
>WAAE01019017.1:0-191971 GCA_013400495.1 Nicator chloris
CAGCACTGCATTTCATTTTGGTATTTTTCTCCACATGATTTAAAAAAAAAAAAAAAGAAGAAAAAGAAAATTATTTCAATCATTTATCCTCTCCAGGAGTAGGGAGGAAACCCCAAAGTAAAGAAGCAGCACAAGTTGTAAATGAAAGAGAGAAGAGATCAATATTTATTTGCTAAGCTACTGCAAATAATTCAAGCTGTAGCCACATGCCAGAGGTCAGACCTACAGCAGAATGAATACAAAAATGGAGAGAAACCAGTGCCTAGTCCAGAGTGGCATTGAAGACTTCATAGGTGAAAAAAAATTCCCTGGATCTTTTATGTTTTCTCTTTTACAAAGACAAAAACACAACATGGGAGCCTGTGACTGTGAAACTATAATTAAAAACGCAATAGGATTAAAGTGATCAGTCGGAAGGACAGCTCACTGACAGAATCCCCGTGCGCCCGGTGTGGCAGGGATGTGATGTGCAGAGGACTCTCCCCTGTGGCATAAATCTGCCACTGCACAGGGATTGCTTTGTACCGCAGCAAAGCTGCTATTGCTGGGGACAGAGGAGAAAAACAGTGGAAATGAAACTCTATGTAATCCTCTGTTCCTTTTAACAATTCTATATCCTACGTGGGTACCCACAGAAAAGTCACTTATGAAAGGTGAGAAGTAAAAAAAAAACAACAAACAAAAGCAAGAGGAAAAATAATAATCTTTGCTGTGACTGTAGTCCAAACTGAAGCACACAGGAGGCAGCATTTCTAAGCATAAATGCTTGGTCACATAAATGGAAAAATTCCCTACAAGTTGCATATTTAATTAACTCTTATCCAAAGAGAGCTGGCACAGGAAGAAGCTGTGTCCATCGTGCAGGGTGACCTGTCCCCAGCACTTCCTCGGCCCCATGTTATATCCATGGTGCTCACACAGAGACACAAATCTTTGCCAGAAACAGAGGGGAACTGCTGAACTCGTGACTTCCCACCACAAAGCCACTGCTCCAACACTTCCTTCCTGAGGGCCAATGCTGACCCACCACCGGCAGGACCCTTCCAACACTCTCTGCTGTTCCCTTTCTGCTGCGCTTCAGGTGAACTGCTCCCCAGCAACCCCAGGGGATTACTTTATTCCAGCTTCTCTGATTCATATTTTACTAGCACAAACCTTTTGCTTTTCTAATATAAAATTGCCGTAACTTATTTTTATAGCCGTTCCAGACCTGCTGGAAGCACAGCTCCTCCTGCCATCCCACTTGGGTTGAGCTTTGGTAGAAGCTGCTTCTACTCCCCTGTAGCCTCCTAATTAAAATTTCCATGTACCCTTTGAGATCCAAAGAAATGCTTGATGCTGCTGCAGAGATCTCTGCTTAGATATTTTTTATCCCTGGAAGTGTCCAAGGCCAGGTTGGATGGGGCCTGGAGCAACTTGGTTTCATGGAAGGTGTGTCCCTGCCCATGGCAGAGGGGTGGATCTTTAAGGTCCCTTTCAAACCAAACCATTCCTTGATTCTGTGATTTCCATCACACAGCACAAGTGTGGTGCTGTAGGGAGTGTCTCCCACAGTGAGCCCAAGCCCACCTGAGGCTCAGGACTGACTTTGGCCACCTGAAAGTCCAAAGTGATGCTGAGTCACTAGCCCAGAGCTTGTGTCCAAGGCCAGCTGCTCCCTCTGAGCAGGGACACCTCAGGAGCCCTTGGCTATTTGGGTGCTGCAGCATTAGGGGTTGCTAAGGGGTCTCCGGCTGCTGGACACGTTCCCTGTGGAAAAGTCAACATCAAACCATGCTTTTGCAGCTGGCAGACACCTTCCTGGGAATTGCTGACAGTGGAAATTAGGTAATAAGGCTCTTAAATCCATGCATTTTGTCAGACTGGTAGCGGGGAGCAGGAATGAGGTGACGGGAGGAGCCACAAGGGTTCTGTTTGTTGCAGTGTGCAGGATGTGGCCCTTGTGCCCTTCCCCTGTCACCCAGATGCTGGCAGGTTCTGGACCTCCAGGGCCCATCATTTCCGTCCAGAATCTCTGGTGCACTCGGGAGAAGGGGATTTCCCAGTTTGTGAGGCTGCAGGGGGGGTCTGGGGCAGCGCCAGGCCCGGCTCAGTGGCGGGGTACGGCGCAGAGCTGGAAGGGTTTGGGGCAGCGAGTGAGGCTGAGCGTGAAGGCGAAGGACAGCGCGGCCGCTGCTGGGGCCTGGAAGGTGAACTTCTGCAGCAGGGCTACGAAGAAGATGAAGAGCTCGGTCCTGGCGAGCTGCTCCCCGGGACAAGCCCTCTTGCCTGGAAAAGGAGCACAAATAACCCGAAAGAGTCCCGAGCGAGCTGCAGCCACCTCCGAGCCTCCTCCGGCCCGCGCCGCCTTGCACAGGCTGCGGCAGCTTTTCTTCCTGGAAAGGTTAGGTGGCAATGTTCACCCACACAATCTGCTCAAACCTTCCCCAGAAGTTTACTGCCGAGCAAACTGCGCCTGTTCCGAGAGGCGAAGAGCGGAAACAGTCTGAACAACCCAGTTATGCAACTTGTGCAAGAAGAAAAAGCCTTCTTTTTTTTTTAATCCTGCAGTTACAAATTGATTTCCTTCCCGCTCCGAGCAGCCTCTATTTACTATGACTGGGATTTTCACTGTGGGGATGGGCCGGAAGCTGGACAGGAGCGCTACCCCCTGCTCCATAAGCAGTGTCTTGGGGAAAAAATAAAAGCCTTGCAAAAAGAAAAACCACCTCCCCATCCATCATCCTACCTGCAGAGAAGGGCAGAAAAGCCTCCCGCCTCCTGTACTGGCCGTTTTCCAGGAAATGTTCAGGATTAAAGGTGTCTGGAGTCTCCCACACGTTTTTGTCGAACATTATGGAAGTCAGGCTGGTCATCAGGGTGGTGCCCTGCGAGAGGTGGAGAAAAGGGACCATTACGCGGCGGAGAGGAGCCGACGTGCTGTCAGACTGGGTTATTATTAGCTCTGTAAACTACTCTGTTTGAAGGGCAGAACGTTTTTTTTTTCCCCCTAAGCTAAATGAGGGTGAAAGCCTGCAGGATTGTTCACTTGTGTGTGCCTTTACATATCGCTGAGTATTGATCTGCACCCTGAACTGCAGTAACAGGTGATGTTAATGCAAACCAACTTAAAATTGGTAGCACTGCATCCCCACAGGAACTTGAAGCTATTTAATCAAGTTATTTTCAATCGATTTGTTTAAATGTGCTTTTTTAGGCAAAAAATAAAACTGATCTGGTTTAACCCCACATTCTCCGTCAGCAAGAGAAATATTCCAATCAGTGTGGAGGAAAATGCCTGGATTTTTAAAATTTGCCTCATTGCAACCAGTCATATAGAGGGAAGAGACCAGTTATATTTAAATCCCATATTTGCTTTTGTAATTGCAGAACAGTGTCTGTGAAACAATACTCATTACCTGCCTTTCATCAAGTGCTACTTTTAATAGATGATTATTAATATTGTGTAGAATTAACAAATCCAAACTGTTTGCTTTCCTGTTTCCTAGCCTTCTATTCCTATAATGTGTTGAGGGTGTCTTTTATAAAATTTAAGGCATAAACCTTTTAAAATTGGAAATTACAGCCAACACCATAAGGATCATACAATTCTCCTCTGTAAGGAGGTGAGACCCATAACAGCCCCCCAGAATCCATCAAGAGGGCTTCTATTTTCTATATAATTGTGATATTTCTATAAGATCCTGCTGGTTGGTCCCCCTCCAGGTGAGATTCAGGGCTTGGGCCATGAAGACCCTGCTCTGGTGGGATGAAGGCCGGTGGGACGAAGGCCAGTGGTCCCCACGCACTTTGGGCAGGTGGAAGCCAGCCAGGGTGGTGTCGCTGGTGGCCATGCGGGGCACTCCCAGGGGCACCACGTTGCCCATGCGCAGGACCTCGCTCAGCACGGCGCTGGTGTAGGGCATCTTCTCCTTGTCAGCCATCGAGGGCTGCCGGCACTGCCCGAGCACGGCGTCGATCTCCTGCTGCACTTTCTCTACAGGGAGCAAAAAGAAATTCAAAATATCCCTCTTCACAGAATTTTTAGGGTTGGAGAAGCCCTCTAAAATGATCAAGCCCAACCATTAAACCAGCACTGCCAGCCCACCACCAAACCATGTCCCCAGGCGACACATCCACACTCTTTTTGAACACTTTCAGGGTGATTGAACCACTCACCTGGGCAGCCTGTTCCAAGGCTGAACAACCTTTTCAGTGAAGAAATTTTTCCTAATATCCAACCTAAACCTCTACTGTCACAACCTGAGGCCATTTCCCTTTGTCCTATCACTTGTTCCTTGGGAGGAGACCAACCCCCACCTGGCTGCACCCTCCTTTCAGGGAGTTGTAGAGCACGAGAAGGTGCCCCCCGAGCCTCCTTTTTTCTGGGCTAAACACTCCCAGTTCCCTCAACGACTTCTCCTAAGACTTGTCTTCAAAAGGTTCCCTAGAGGATTTCTGGGGCACAGGCACATCCAAGATGTGGCAGAGCTGGGATAACTCTCTTCCCTGAGTTTCCCTTACCCAATTTTGGGCTTAGCAAAGGACCCCTCAGTGGCCCTACCCTGAACGTGGGGGTACGCGGCCATGTAGAGCAGAGCCCAGCGGATGGCAGTCGCCGTTGTCTCCGTCCCAGTTAGGAACAGGTCCAGGGTGGAGCACAGCAGGTTTTCCTCATGGAAGTAGGAGCTAGAGTCACCCTTAAACTTGGAGGAAAAACATGGCAATGAAAACTCTTACTCTGGAGGGAATGCTTTTAAAACCCAATCCAAAATCACCTGTGGGTAACTGAAGTCCTGCTGCTCCTTTATTATCTACCCTGAATAGATAATAAATTTCTTTTATTATTAGCCTTTTAATATTAGCTATTAATTATTCTATTATATTAGCCTTTACCTTCACTGGATTTCAAGCCCTATGGACTGTTTTGAAAGACACCCTGGTTGCTGTGGAGTGGCTCTTGAAAGCAGGTAGCATTTTTAAATGTCAAGTTTCACAATAGCAAACACAGGCCTGTGAGTGCTCATAGAAAGATGAACATGTTCCCTGAGAGTCCTCCTACGCCGTGTGACAGAACGAAAAAGGGAAGAAGACAAAGTGTAAATCCTTTCAAATGGGAAAAAAAAAGATCTGTGTGTTTTCAAAGTGATCAGGCTTCTGCTGCTGCTAAAGTTTGATGTGGCAGAGGTAAGGAGAAGGCAACGCGCGAGGCAAGAGCTACCCTAGCAAAACAGCCCTGAATCTTCTTTGCTCATTCTATGTGTTAATCTTTAGGTGGTTTTAGTTATTTCCCTCCTACCTTTTCTATTTCCTTCAGGTAAGAGTCAATATAATCTCCTGCCTCAGATTGGTCCAGATCCTCCTTGTGCTTTGCAATCACACCTTTCACAAAATATCGAAGTTTCTCCCAGTGCCTGAAGATTTTCCTGAAGGGTCCTGGCAACCATCTCATGATCAAAGGAAAAGCATTATAAAGCTATTAAGAAATCAAACAGAGCAAAATAGCATTTCTTGAGTTAGAAAAGAGCAAGTTTCATAATTGAAAAGATGGGACTCTCAATTAATTGATTAACTTTGCTTGCTACCACGAAAAAAAATCATCCTTGCTATAACAGTCCAGTTTGTAGAAATTTACTTACTCAGGTGTAGACAAGTGCAAACAAGATAAGAATTGGACAGATATTTTCTACTGATAAAGCTCTCAAATACTGAGTGGCCAAAGCTGCCCCCTAATGTGCAGTGAGGTGGATGCAGATGAGCCCCTTAGTGTGTCCCCATGGAGGGGACAGAGATCAGACCTGACCCACGGTGTGTGGCCACATAGAAAATACATCACCAAATCCACCTATTTCGGTTCTAAACATGGAATCTCAATTTTTTCATAAATAGAAGTTATTTATAAACTGGTTGGGATATGGGTGAGGGAAAACATAGGAATTTTCACAGTGTTACTAATTCTTCTTTTGTAGAAAAAGATACTTGTAAGATTTTCCTGTTGTTCTGTGGTTATGTCAGACATGAGGTTGGTTTCACAATCTTGTAGTGTTTTTTTTACTCCATGTGCCCCAATAATTTTAACTTAATTCCTTGCTTTCCTGATAGACTTTGTGTATAAATCCAATCTAATGTAAAACAATTCTCATGGTAAATTTCCTTTAAACATGGCTTTTTGTCTACAGGAAAAGGCAGGTTATATGAGTGCCTTAGAAACCCCAGTTTCTGAGCTCTTACATGCAGCTGAAGCTGGAAAAATATCCAAGTGGCTTTACCTGGCCCCAAAAACTTCCGATGAGCAGCAGCGTTTCAGCCAGGGAGTGCAGCAGTTCCTGGAAACGGTTGTCATGGTAGTCAAAGCGGCTCCCAAAAGTTATGGAACAGATGATGTTCGAAACAGCACTGTTAATTTTGTAATGAGGGTCAAAGGGTTGTCCTGGAAGAAAAAAAAAGAAAAGGAAACTGCGAAACTGCGTGAAGGGAGGTTGTGGCTGGGTAGGGGTTGGTCTTTTCTCCCAAGGAACAAGGGACAGGACAAGAGGAAACAGCCTCACAGTTGTGCCAGAGGAGATTTTGATATGAGGGAAAATGTCTTCATCTGAAAGGATGACAGGCTTTGGAAGGGAGTGCCCAGGGCAGTGGTGGAGTCACCATTCCTGGAAGTGTTTGAAAGGTGTGGATGTGGCACCTGGGGCCATGGTTTCGTGGTGAACATGGCAGTGCTGGGTTAATGTTTGGACTCAGTGAACTTAAGGATCTTTTCCAACATAAATCTCTCCATGATTCTGATTCTAAAGACAGCTTTCATTCTTTTTTCCTGTTCAGTCTCAGTCAAAACCCTGTTCTCTACCAGATCCACAGTTGTCAATCAGGGTGAGACCTTGCCTGCTTCTCACTCGTGGCGGTGCTCAGGTTTCACCCCGTGACCTGGGGTAGCCACCATCCCCATCACCTCCAGCATCCCTCCAGAGCCTGGGCACTATGGGCCAGGATATCCCGTCCTGTGTCCAGCCCAGGCTGCTGGCCCACAGTGACATTAGCATTGAGAGGCCCAAGCAGGGTCTGAAGCATTTTCCAGGGAAAACAACCAGCAGCATGCCATGCTATGGCTGTCAACTTTGCCCACTCCAGTGTGTGTTGGTGCCAATTTTATATGCCAGGAGAGGGTCCCACAAAGCATTGCCTGGGGCAGGGAGCCCGGGACAACCACACAGCAAAAATACAATTGCCCTGGGCTTTAGTTGTCCATCATGAAGAAATCAGGGGAGCTGGAGGAGAGAGGGGAGAGGGTTGCAGGTCTCTGTGCCCACCTGTAAACCCCAGCAAGAGCTCATGTGGCCCACAGAGCACATTTATGCAGTGAAGTGTGATGTGATGCTTGTCACATCTGTGTTCCCTGAGAGAGCTACTGAGCAGAGACCTTCATCTCCTTGGGCACATTTCAGCAGCCTGGAGAGCCACTTGCTGTGACAAGAGACTGATCTCAGTGACAAGGCCAGTCCAGCCCTGAGCTGCTGTTGTGCATCACTTTGAAATGCAAGGCACTCCTCGCAGCACTGCTGATCTCTCCACTCTTCAAGAAAGTAATTAAACCGGGCTGGTGCTCAGATATTAGAGTGATGGACATGATCACTATTTGTCATTACTAATGGGAAGAAAGGCCCAAACCAGCAGCTTAATTAGTTTATTGATTAGGACTATAGAAGACTATAATCAATTGGCAACGTGGAGTATTTGGCTTGTTCAGTGCAATAGCAATTAAAATGGAGCAAGTTTAGTGTATAATTTTAAAATTCCTTTTTAGATCTTTCTTGTTTACTATATATAGCTCCATAGAATTAGCTCAACCCCATCTGCTTCTATTTAAAGCTGAAGTGCAACATCACCCATGTATCAACATACAAATTATTCTTACTAATATCCCTCTGGCAGTTTTTAAAAGCTGGACCATAAAAGAGCAAGGCACACGCTTCATCTGTTTGTGATACAAAAGGAAAGCCTGACTAAACAAGTTTTAAAATACTTTGCAAAACCAAGGACAAGCAGAGGTTAACTAAGCCTCTGAGTGGAAGTGCCTGATAGCCGGAGAGCTGCATTTATTCCTTCACAGAATGCATGAGACACTTCCTTAGCCATATAAACAGTCACATTTTAATAGCTGCCTAGTATATATTTGCTTAATATTAATAAGGAGCAATTAAAATAGGAGGCCTGAGGTCTAAAATAAATGCTAAAAGGCACAGTCTGGAAGTGTAAGATAGAGGTTTGAGCTATTGAAGAAATGTTTTGCACGTTTGGAGCTGCATTGGGGTAAGAGTTTTACTTCTCATCATTCATTTAGCTGGAAGCTCTGAGCACAGTGTTGTGCATTAACCCCCACCTTTCTCCTCCTCAATCGTCTCCACGAGGTACTGACTCTCCTCTTGCACTTTTTCCTCAAAACTTACAGCAAGGCTTTTCAGTGTTGCTAAAGCAAACTTTCTCTGCTGCCTCCATATGTGCCCGTTGGATGATATGAGCCCTGTAGGTGGAAAAAACAGGTGAACAACCCTCTCTTTGGGTCATTTGTGAGTGTTAGGATTCTGAAACAGCCATTCGTCATGGACAAAAACCCCAAACCAAGGCAAACAAAGCTCGTGGATGTGGAAAAGGCTACGGCTTTGCCTGGGAATTAAAATTCAAGAGTAATTGGCTTATGCTAAAGATCTAGCTTTATGGTTTTGCTTTAATCTGCTACTTTGTCACTTTGCGTGGGAAAAAAAGGTGTAAGCCAAAATACTCTGAGTACTATCACGCTGTTGGCAGAGCTGCAGGCAGGAGCACCCCGTCTCCGGTGCTGTGTGCAACCCAGGCAGGAAAAGTAAAGAAGAAATGAAAACCAAGAGGAAACGCTGCAAGTGTATCGATCTTTGGGCAGCTTGCATTTATTTCTCCTCTTTCATTAAAATCTAGTTTTGAGCCCATCCTCATCCCTAAATCTCACAGAGATTAAAACGTACCCCTGTGAGATTATTAGTGTGAACTCAATTCTTGCCTTCCTATGTGCAAGCTTTTACAGGTGCAGTTCACAAGGGTTGAATTCAACCTGTTTCTTTCCCTCTAACAGTTATCATTCCAAAGAGATGAAAGTTTCGTCCCAAAATTCTGGTAGCTGTGCTTACCAAAGCCTCTAAATATTTCTTGGAGGAGTGGAATATTTGGCCGATCAGCAAATATTTCAGCCTGGTGGACAAGAGCTTCTCTCACCATCTGGTACCCGTTGACCACCACGAATGTCAGACTTCCAAACTGCACACTGAAGATGTTCCCGTACTGACCCGTAAGCTGAAAGAGAGTCCATTGTCCTCTGAGAACAAGAAGATGGAGATTTTCAAAACTCACCAGACCAAGCCCTTGAGCAGGGAAATCTGACTTTGAATTTAACCCTGCTTGAAGAAAAGGGACTTCAGAGAAACCCATACCCAAGCGTGCAGGTCCCATCCAATCTAAGCTACTCCATGAAGGCTGGAGAAGGCATAAAAAGGGCTGGAGAGCCGTAGTGTGGGAGAGATGGTTTGCTTATATTTGTTATCTAGTGTGACCTGGGCTTTACCAGGTGTTTACATCAGTTTGGCTTGTAACAAGGATATAACTTGCTTTGTAACAGATGAGCATCTGCTCTGTCACTTCCTGTCCCACCAACTGGGTCACCACACTCAGGCTCTTCCATAGGGGGCAAAGCATGACAAATTATCCCTTTCATCAACTTTGTGTCTAGAGTAGTGTGGTTTCTTCTCCAGCTCTCCCATTTAGATGGAGCCCTAACTGCTTATTGCTAGAAACGCACTTCTAATTTTAAGCCTGACTGCATTTATGGACGAATTGCAGCCATTTTCTTTGCATGGACTTTACTGGCATTAGTGTCTCCTCTGAGATGTATAAGAGTAAAGGAGCGATCGTATCTTCTTTCTGTCAAGGAGCTCGTCCTCTTCTTAGAATAAATCTACAAAAAAGGACACACAGAGTCACCCCAAACTGCTGTGGTGACTCATGAAACCAGCCTGGGACCAAATGGGTGTCTCAGCCATTATGTGCTTGTAAATAACTGGGATTAATTTTCTTAATAACTGTGTGTATTAACAAAATAGCCTGAACTCACTGCCTCAGCCTTCCCCAAGGATTCCCTCAGAGGCCACCCGTGCTGGTGGCCTGAGAACATCTAGGGTAGACAAGCTGGTGCCAACCTGCTAAGCAAAATCAAGAGACAAATAGTCACCAGAAAGGATTTTTGCAGCCAGTGTGTCAGAACTTCGTCCACCTTTTCAGAGGGGAATACTCAGCATGCATAAAATCTCTCTCTTTTTGTCTCTGGTGGGAGTCAAAGCTGTGGAAACCTTTCCAGAGAGATCACTGTCTCTTTCTGCAACACAGAAGAAGCCATGGGACATAACTCAGGATTTTAAATGTTTCCTTCAGATGTGATGGGGTGAATTGTTGGCCTCCAAGCAAAGACAGCGACAGGACAATTTCCAGAGGTGATCTCCAAACAGTTCAGCTGTCACACAGAACTTTTCATTTGTCCCCCAGCCTGGCCCAGCCCTTCTGAGCCCTTTCTGGGGTCCAGAAGGAAGTGGTCACAGTCAGATGGGAAGAATATGAGGAACATGTAGGTCTTCCTCTGTTATGGATTTCTTTCCTATTTGACCATCCTACTCCCCTGGAAGAGGAGGTGATAGTGAAAGATAAAACCAAGAAGGGTCATCTGTGTCGTGGTTTTTACAAACCAAGTTCTGCATAGGCTGCCCTTGCTCCTTCAGAGTGTGGTGATAAGGGTCATGGAAGGGTAAGATATTGTTAGTAGGGAAAATGTCCATGGAGCTCTTACCTTCTGCAGTGCAAGATGGAGGGGCTGCTTAAAGTCCACAAAGGTCCCCACGAGAGGAAAGAGCTGCGGCCCTGGAGGAAAATTCCTGGGTCGTCTCTTTTTCACAAGGTCAATAATCAAAAAAGACACGACCAGAACCACCAAAAGCATCCGACCGTTCAGCTTTTTCAAGAGAGACACCAAATCAGGCCAAAACTGAAACTCCATCTTGGCTGATGAACACGCAGGTTTTCATCCCAGGAAGGGACTTGATTCTGGTGTTACATTTGCTAACACAGGAACAAGTAAGGACTGGAGAAGAAATAAAAAAAAGCTAAAATGCTGATAGCTGACTGGGGACAGAAGCTGCTTTTCTATATACAGCTGCTGCCAGACCACCAGCTGAATAACTAACTTTAAACACCAGGATCTCCAAAAACAACCCCAAAAGCTCACATTTTACCAAACAAAAGCAATCTTGCAAACCTTTAGCTTTACATCTCTGTCAACTCCCTAATTTTCTTAGGGAAGAGCATTCCTCCCTTTGGCCCTGAACAAGGGGCTCCTTTATACAGACACCCCACTGGGATTATCGGCACAGCAAACATTCGAGGTGAGGTGAAAGCAGCTTATGGGGCTAATCACATGTGGTGGGTGTCGTGCAGTTTCGGGGATGGTGAGGCATCTGAGGTGATGGACACCACACAAGTGGCTGAAGGGCTGATCCTGTTAAGTGCTAAGCACCATCTGCAAAGGGCTGGGTGCCTTCAGTGCCCACCAAAGCCTTCCTGCCTTTGCTGGAGCTGTCAGGGGAGGTTCAGACACGGGAAGAACTGCAGGGGCCCAGGGCTCTCCCAGCCACACAAATGAGAGTTAAAGGAGCTTAATTTCAAGAGTGAGAACATAGGCTCATGTGCTTGCCATGGGATTGGAACTTATGCATTTAAATCTCCTGGGTTTTCCGAAAATCTCCTTTGAATAAAGCTTCACGCTGTCCTGGGGGAAGGCTGCAGTGGACTGACAGTGACCTCTATGACTTGGAATCAGTCTTGTGTCACCTGCTGATATTTAGCTACAACTTGATTCCAACTCTCTTTCTTTTTTATAATTCCTTTTACAAAATTTACTTTTACAAAGAATCTAAATTTATACTAAAGCAAAACTATAAATTACAAGTTTTCAAATTATTTGCCTAGACCTTAATGTGAGAAATTCTGAAGGATGGTCAATTTTTACTGCCATAGAATCCTATGATGGTTTGGGTTGAACAGGAACTTAAAGATCCTCTGGTTCCAACCTCCTGCCATGGGCAGGGATGCTGTGTCTTCAGCTTTAAAGAAAGCTTTAACTTTTAAGGAAAAAAAAGTGCAACTTTTAATAGGAAAGAATAATTGGGAAAAAAATCTGGTATTCTCTGTCTCTTATAATTTTAAAAAGCTTTGCTGTCCGTGTCTTTCATTATCTTTGAAGCACACACAGGTTATCTGACAGACCTGCACCTTGGCTATGGCAGGAGTCATTTTTAGGGGCAATAATTATCTGCAACCCAACGCTTCTTGCTTTGAAATACTATTTACAGGTTCCTAGATGGGATTAGGCAGCACACGGGGAACAGCAATGGGAGAAACATCTCATATCCGTTGTGCATAAAGCCCATTTGACATGTCCACATAGCACAGCTGTGAGCAGCAGTGGTTGGATATGCTTTGCTTCTCCTCATGCCGACGCACCCACGGTGCTCCTGCACCATTTGCATGCGTGCACCTCTTCCAGCCTTCCTGGTGTGGCAAGCCAAGCCTGACTTACCAGAGGCTAAATCAGGATAGCAGGCTCGTGCTCCTCATCCTGGCACCAGGGAGATGACTCGGTTGGTGGAGGTGTCAGCCTACAGCATGCTCAGAGGGACTGTGATGATAAGGCGTCAACTTCTGCTAGCCCAGTTTCACTCCTCTGTTCCTCGCTGTGCCATATGATTTGTCAGCATGCACAGAGTGCAGATCCCTCCACCACTTGTGGCTGCTGTGAATCGGGCTACGTGCAAAGCCAAGGTGTTAATGTGTTCTTCTGGGTGGTGTTGTGGGGGTGGGTGCATCGTGGTTGACAGGAGAAATGTTATTTTTAGCAGGAGGAGCACATTTTGCATGTACTCACATGTGTCTTGTCAGTCAGAAACCTCAAGTCTATTCCTTTGCCTTGAAGCTTCACATGTCCAAATGCATCCCCTCACAAAGTTCTCAACACGCCAGATTTACAAAGAACTAGGGAAGAGCCTTCCAGTATTACCAGGACTCTCCTAACCTTGGCAGACAATAACACCAGCATGTTATCAAACTGTGACGATGCTATTTCGGGTCCTGGGCTTTAATCAACCCAGTTCTCAGCACATGGTGATGTGCAAATCCCCAAAGCACTGAGGAAGTCACGTCACCGTGGCACATGGAAAGTGCAAAGGTTGTTGGACAATTCCAATCTCTGCAGTGTTGACAAGATCCTCATCTCTAAGATCCTGGTCACCTGCAGGATGAACCTGCTCCTCTGGTCAGCACTATGAATGCTGGAACATTGGTCTTCTGCAGATCAAACAACACAAATTTGAATTCATAAGAGGATATGCACCCACGCATCTAGTAGGGAACAGGATGTAGACCCACCTTCCCCCAATTTCTCCTTGAATACCTCCTCTGACCCCAGTACACAGCTTTTGTCCACCTCACCTGAGCTCGAGGATACCACGTAGATAAATTGTGCCATATTGCACGGACACACACACATCACTGCCTGAATATTAAGGCATCTTGAACAGCCAAGAGACAGAAATTGGCCCATATGCTTTGTACCTTCTTCCCTGGCTAGATGTCTAACTGTGTGCAGAAGGTTTTGAAACACAAAGAGAAACATTCTGTTAAAAATGCAATTACCATTTGTTTTTCAAGATATAGTATCCCATTATTTTTTCCAGAGAAGTGAAATTCAATAAGGTTACAACAGAATGTAGTCCAACAGTTACCGTACTTTCAGAGCATTATTTAAACTACAGAATTTCTTAATGATTAGAAACATATGTAGGAAAAATCACATGCAAAATGAGAATGACTGGAGACAATTTTCCCCCAAAACACTTTTTTTCAGGCAAGTAACAACTCATCCACCACTGTTGTTCCATCCATCACGTTGGAGTGTGAGACTCTCACCCACCTGGGGAGCCATGTGCTCAGGTCCCGTCAACAAACAGGCTCCGGCAAAGTCCAAGGACCCGTCCTGATTTCCAGAAAGGAATATTTTGCTGTTCTCTCCTCTTTATGTCAGACCCAAGGAAGTGAGGCCACTTTCACCAGGGACAAGCTCTTGAACAGCAGCGACCACCCCGATATCCGTCTTAATGCCACGTCCCAGAAGGTTTCCACACAGGTGCAGCTGCTGTTTCACGGTCCAGCCCAGGTGAGTCTTCATGAACCTGGAGCAAGTGACAGATTAGGACATTCATTTCCTTTCAGGATTTACTTTAGTGGATCAAATGAAATCTGCGGGGGATTTGTAATTTCAGAAAGCCAGGAATGAGTGTGCTGGGGCACTCAAACCTCCTGGAGTAAACTCAGGAAAGACATGGTTGAATTCACTCCTTAGGCTGAAGTTCCCCACTTGGGGTGATTTCACTGGGACATAAGGGCTCCCATATATCCCAGACTTTGGCTTCAATGCCCAGAATCAGGAAGCCAAGTCCATATTTACTGCTCTGTGTGAATGGTGAATACTAAAGTGCTTCCAATTTTGCATCTTCTCTCTCTCCTCCCTCACCCAGACTAAGTGCAAATAACCTCTAGGTTTTCCTGGGACCATAGACCTCTCACCTGGAACCTCCTGCCCATGACATTTCCAGTGGTCATTAGAGCTCTAAGACAGGGAGCTGTCACCAGAAATGGGCAAACTGAGGTATTACGAGTCTAAACCAAGTGGTGTGAGCAGACCTACAGTGTCTGGCTGTGTCATCTGGGAAGGATCCCAGAAGATGGGATGCTCAGTCCCCTACTGTAACAGTCCAAAATGTCCCTTTTCTGCTGTAGAAGCCAGTTGTGAAGGGATTACATTCAGACTTCAGCCGGATAATTAAATGCAGGTACCAGAAAGTGCTGCAGGGAGCCCTCCCTGTGCCCCCCGACCCTGGATCACCCCTGGCTTTTTGGTCCAAGCTTTTATTCCCTTCGCACCCAGGAGCTGCGCCGCCGTTGCCAGCGCCGCCGCCAGGCACATCCGTCCGGATGGCCCGAGTCAGGCTGGGGGTGCCGGGTGCTTCCCCCCGGGCCCGCGCCCGCGGCAGCGCCAGAGGCAGCGCCCACCCTCCCCTGGCACGGCTCTCCCACCGTCTGCCGCAACCTGGCAGCGCCGGGGCTGCAACCCCGGCTGTTCCGCATCCTCCGGCTCCCCGTAAACCTCCGGAAGACTCTCCCGTCTAAGGCGCACCTTTTCAGTATTCACAGAGAAGAGTACAGTCACATATTCCTCTCAAAGCCACAAGGACTTGACTAGAGCTAAAATGTCATTTATGTACATATCACAAGCGTTTTTCTAGGCACAGATGTCTTTCTGGTGCCAATATGCTGTTTATGTACTTATCTGTCACAAGCACATGTCTACATACATATGCCCTGCTGGCAGAGGCACAGAGCATTTTGAAACTCTTATTAGACTGCTAATGAATAATACGCATACAAAGGAGAAAACAGAAGGTGGGTCTATCAGGAACAGCCTCTTTCTTAACTACCTTTTAATTGTAGGAGAGGAAGAAAAGAGATGAATTTTGATATGTTGGCATCTGTGAAGGCCTGCTTAGCAGCATCCAACGCCATCATTTTAAAAGTGGGTTTTTCACAGGTTTGGGTATTTTGGGGGGAGGGGAGGATTTCTTTTTTTTTCCTCTTAAAAAAACCCCACAAAATTTTGACACTGAGAGTATTGCAAATCCTGGTGCCAATGATGTATGATAGTGTGATTGTCACCATGGAATGCTGAAAAGCTCGAGCAGCTGTTTGGCATATTGACAGTGCGAATTTAGAGCGTTTTAAATGCAAATGACAGTATTCAATTGATCGCAGGAAAACAATGGGTCATAGCCTTACCTTTCCTTGGCTATGCTCTGAATAATCAGGCTGCAAATCCATGCACAATAGGGATATTGTACACGTTCTGGGGATTTTGTTCCCCGCGTTCATGGGGGTCGATATGATGCTTCTTTTGGGCAGAGCTGAAATAGAGGCGCCGCTGAACCATCCCAGGCACCTCGCGGGGGTGAGGTGGGGAAAAGGGCATAATTTGCTCCAAATCCACCACGTCCTAAGTGTCAGCCTGTTTTTCTTCACTTCTGTCCTTTTCTGCTTGCTCTTTAATCATTCCCAAGGGTGGCTGGCTTTCTGCCTGACTTGTCTCCATTATACCCTGCTGCAATCAATATGGCAAGCAGAAATCAGCAGGAGAAGGCATGTTCTGCTCCCAGTGAGAGCCGGTGGGAGGGAAGGAGATCAGGCCAGCCAGCTGCAACCCCAGCCCGGCAGGCGAGCCGAAATCCAGCCGAAAAAAGCTGCCGCCAGACGGCTGGGTCCTGTTTCCTTCGTGGTGCCCCCTGCCCGGCAGCGAGCAGCAGGTAAAGGTCTTCCTCCCTATCCCAGCCCTGGGAGGGCAGGCAGGAAAACCTGGCCCTGGTAAAATTTACACTGAAAGCTTTTTTTTTTTTTTTTTTTCCTAGCAGTGGTGGAAAGAAAAAGAAGGGTCTTTCCAAAGCAGAAAAGTCCAGGAATGGGAGAGCCACGCTTTCACCTGGGCAGGTCTGTTACATGTGGACACTGGTGAGTGCTTGCTGGGTTCACCCTGGCTCAGGTCTCCAAGGCTGGCCATGATAGATTGAAGCAGCCACCACCACTCTTGAGTACCTCTAGCAATAGATTTTTGGTTTTAAGACCCACATTTCTGTGAAAACAAATTAAAAACACATGCAGGAGTGGTGTGGATGAGGACATCACCAAGACAGTACTCTCTGCCTGTGGCTTTACCTTACCACATACATATATGACATCTCCCTCCAAGAATTTTAACTTGGCGAATTTCTTCCCTTTCCCTATTTGTAAGGCTGAAATGGCTATTCAGGATGAAATTCCTTATTGTAATCCCCTGATTGTATCTAAATTATGCCAGTAAGCAGAGCTTTTCTGTCTCCTGTGCTTCCATCTACCCTTCTGGTGTTTCAATCTTAGGCACTTTGGGTCAAGCACCGATTTTTGGGTCTCCTTGATCCATGGGCTTTGTGCGCTGGGATATTTCTGAGTGTTTCTGCAATACAACCACTGTACAATCAGCATCACAGTTGCCAGAGCAGTTGCTGAGCTGTCTGCAAGATATCTGTGATCAGATTTGCACCTGGGATCAGGAGGGTGAGTGGGACATCACACATGGCTGATGCTCTTGTGCTGTCTGCATGTGAGATCATGTTGTGGGCTCCTTGCACCAGAAATTGGCTTCTCCACGGAACCTGGCAACTACAAAAAGTTCTGTTTTATAAAGGGGAGGTTTGTGAGGAGCTGGGGTTGGATAAATTAACACATGGTTAAGGTTATCCATTTATGGTGTCTTGTTAGAAGGCTCCACAAGTTTTTCAGGCTTTCCCAATCTTGCCCAGCAATCCCAGATGCCCATTCTGCCTAGGTACATAAAACAAGGGGCTGTACAGCTAAATGACACCTATTTCAGTATCCAGCCCTTCAGTCTCTGATGGAAGGCAATGAATAAAAAAACCCCAGCATTGTTATTATCTATGCCTTCCTAAGATGAATCTGTTTACCTGTAAAACAGATGCATTAAAAACCAATCAGCCAATAGAAGTAATTAGTTACAGCGTAGGCATGTGATTTGCTCAGCCTCTGGAACGGGGTAATGTCTTGCTTAGTTTGAACTCCTTGCTGATGGATGCTTGGTGAAAGGTCTTGGAGACGATGTACTCAGCTAAACGCTGGGGAGACAGAAAATGATTACTACAGAGAGACATTGCTCAAGTCAGCTCTGCAAGAAATTCATCACCAGCAGCATTGGCACCACACATGAGCAGCAGCGTATGGAAACTGAACTGTAAAAAGTAACAAAATCAGTGAACGAAGAGAATATTGCATACCGTGAACGTGAGGGAATGCATCGTTTCCCAGAGGGAGAAACTTTCCTATTTAGCAGGCTTTTGTTTTGTTACAGGAAACGCTTGGATGGGGGGATTTAGCTGTGAACACAGAGCCTTTGTTTTCTGGGAACAAAGGGAGCCCAACCGACACAGGTTGGTAATGGATAAACTTTCTGTGCTGAGCTGGCAGGTAAAGTCTTGGGTTTGGGACAAAACACGAAGGACTGGCTTCTTGTGCCTAAAATCCCATGGCCCAAACAGCTGCCCTTGGAGGTAAATTTATAGCTCATTTCTGTGTATTGGCCACAAGACCACTCTAACATAAAGCCAAGACCAAGAGGAGTGGCTGCTGCATAAGGCTGCTCCTCCCTCCCCAACATTAACAAGATGTTCTTGATAAACCTTTAAAAGATATCAATGTTGTCTTTAGTCTGGAAGGCCAGTGCTGTGAGTCCTCCTGGGAAAATCCTCCTGCATGGAAAGTGGAATTGAAGTCTCCTCTGCCCCAGTGTCTTCCTGTGAGCCCTTTTGCCTGAAATATGGAGCACAGCAATCTTCAAAGGCTCAGGAACACCCGAGAATTTAACAAAGGCCCTCGCTGTTTACAAGGAGCTTAGCACATCTGGAAGGAGAGAGAAGATGCCTTGACTTCAGCTAAATGAAGAAACTGATCTCATCCTACCAGAAGGAGAAGGGTAACAATAAAACAATTCCACAAGCGTCCCTTGTGATGACAAGACCAGTAGAACTTTTCCAATCCTGCTGGCAAACAGTAGAAGGCAAAAGTCTTGCGGAGACAGAAGGAATAAAAACAAAATGTCTTGCAGGAGGCTAGAAAACTTTCCCAAAGCGTTTTTCTTTAAACTTAACCACATGATTTACAAGCTTATTATTAGTTCCCCCCCTTCCTTACATAAAAAGAGAAATTAAAAAAGTGTAGATTAACACATTTTTGGATATCTTCCAAGCTCTCAATTCCTCTGCTTAAAGGATTATTTTGACAAATCAAAAATCACTTTTTGGGTGGCCTGGAGAGACTCAGATTTGCTCTCTCTCTGTAGCACAAATGATCCCTTCTCATAGGGTGCTTACTTGTGCCTCTCAGACAAATACAGACAGAAATCTAGTTCAGCTTCTGATCTAACTGTAATACAATATTGGCTACCAATTTCCAGGGAATTTTTTCCAGATTGGTCGGGCTGGGGACTGCGTTAGGCACCGTAGTCTCTACCTAGTCACTACTCAGGAGATACTGGAGGTTCTTCAGTGAAAGCAGAGCCTTGGGAGCTGCTACAAGGCCATCTTCACCTGGGTCATGAGAGCAGAAAATGCTCCTGAGCAGGTACTGACTGACACTGTGGTGGAGGCACAGGAGTTGGGCTGTCTGCTAGAACTCCTTTGGTGTCACCCACCCTCATGGTACCCACCCAGACACCAGAATGCCACATCCCCGGGATGTGCTGGCTTTCTCACTGGGATGTGGCTGCAGCTCATGGTCTGGCCCTGCCACAGACATCACCATGCATCTGGCAAGGATTCCTGGTGGCCTCAAAGTGTAAGGAGCACATTGCAGGATTACAGTGTGTATTGGAAAGGTAAATGCATTAGCAAAAAAAAGTGCCCAGAGAAGTTCAGAGAGGCAGTTTAAGAACAAATCAGACCGCTGTGAAAAAAACAATTGTCCTGGAATAGAAAAAAGAGTTTTATATATATATATATATATATATATATATATACACACACATATTCCCTTAAAGGCAATCTTCATAAACAGGTTGACAAGACCATGAGGCTGGAGGAACAGATGGGAAAATGGAACAAACAGATGGAAAAACTCTATTTCTGAAAAAAAAAATAATCTATTTGTAAAGCTATAGCTACTTTGAATGAATGTTTCAAGGTTAGGAAGCTGAAGCATCAGGAAATCTATAACAAGGCCATAAATTCATCAATCTGAGATCAGTAGGATGGCAGGTGTTTTAGATAGGTGAGTAAGGTGCTTCCCAAACAGTCGTGTACATTATTTATCCATACTTAATGCCACCATCCTCAGGGATATTTTGCTCCCCTTTAAAGCCATACCTTGTTCACTCTACAGTTAAAAATTACCTTTCAGCTTTTCATTAACCATAGCTGGCTAATTTATTAAAAGAAAAGGAGCAAGTTCACCTTGCTTTCTGCCATCTAATCACAGGAAAAACAGGCCTGAGCTGATCAGCACTGTTAGAAAAGTCCTACGGACAAGGGGAGAAGGAGTGAGCACGAGTGAGCACCATGGCTCAGTTCCCAAACTTTATGGAGAAGTAAAGACATCTTCATTAAATGCCTCCTACCCACCCAGCTGTTCTTGGGCAGCTCTCTGAGTAGTTTTAGAGGGGATATCAAGAGAAAAAGTGGGAGAAAAGGTTTGATGTTACACTGACTCCAGGGGGAAACCTCTCTTGCAGCAACCAAGCTGCAATGCTTAGGGTGAGACAGCCTTGCAGGAAAACGTAGGTCTCGTGTTTTAGTCAAAGAACCATCACCTGAGGAGACAAATCCAGCCCAAGCTTCACACAGTGTTCCTTGGTGAGGAAGGGTGAGATACTTACAGAAAAGAATTTCCAGCCATGGACCAGGTGTCCAGAAACTCTCCCTGGAGTAAATGAGTTCAGTGACCTCTGAGTAGTGCTGGGATAAGCAACAAAAACTGCATTACAAAAAAGGCTGAGTTGCTCCCAGGACTAGGGTGGTTTGGGCTAGAAAGNATATACACACATATTCCCTTAAAGGCAATCTTCATAAACAGGTTGACAAGACCATGAGGCTGGAGGAACAGATGGGAAAATGGAACAAACAGATGGAAAAACTCTATTTCTGAAAAAAAAAAATAATCTATTTGTAAAGCTATAGCTACTTTGAATGAATGTTTCAAGGTTAGGAAGCTGAAGCATCAGGAAATCTATAACAAGGCCATAAATTCATCAATCTGAGATCAGTAGGATGGCAGGTGTTTTAGATAGGTGAGTAAGGTGCTTCCCAAACAGTCATGTACATTATTTATCCATACTTAATGCCACCATCCTCAGGGATATTTTGCTCCCCTTTAAAGCCATACCTTATTCACTCTACAGTTAAAAATTACCTTTCAGCTTTTCATTAACCATAGCTGGCTAATTTATTAAAAGAAAAGGAGCAAGTTCACCTTGCTTTCTGCCATCTAATCACAGGAAAAACAGGCCTGAGCTGATCAGCACTGTTAGAAAAGTCCTACGGACAAGGGGAGAAGGAGTGAGCACGAGTGAGCACCATGGCTCAGTTCCCAAACTTTATGGAGAAGTAAAGACATCTTCATTAAATGCCTCCTACCCACCCAGCTGTTCTTGGGCAGCTCTCTGAGTAGTTTTAGAGGGGATATCAAGAGAAAAAGTGGGAGAAAAGGTTTGATGTTACACTGACTCCAGGGGGAAACCTCTCTTGCAGCAACCAAGCTGCAATGCTTAGGGTGAGACAGCCTTGCAGGAAAACGTAGGTCTCGTGTTTTAGTCAAAGAACCATCACCTGAGGAGACAAATCCAGCCCAAGCTTCACACAGTGTTCCTTGGTGAGGAAGGGTGAGATACTTACAGAAAAGAATTTCCAGCCATGGACCAGGTGTCCAGAAACTCTCCCTGGAGTAAATGAGTTCAGTGACCTCTGAGTAGTGCTGGGATAAGCAACAAAAACTGCATTACAAAAAAGGCTGAGTTGCTCCCAGGACTAGGGCGGTTTGGGCTAGAAAGTGTTAATAGGTGCTGGTTTATGGTGTTGGCTCCAATCCCTCTGAATCACGGCTTCACAGCTGCGAGAAGGGACAGTAGAAGTGCTCCAGCTCTCTGGGAAGAGGCAAAGATTGAATTTTTAACTGAGTGCATTCAGCAGCGTGGAGGTAAAAAAGGATGTTGGCTTTCAGCATGGGGTCTGGGCTGGGGATACAGTGGTGGGGACCCAGCTGCCAAATGCATTTTGTTGTCTCCCTTATTTCAGGTCATTTCTTTTAAGTCGGTGCAGGGCTTTTAAGGACTGTGTCCCATATCTGGGTCTTAGCAGATTTGCCCACATGTTTTCCTGTGTGTGTCTCTGGGACTCATAAAAGCGTCTTTAGTGCTCAAGTAAGTTCCCCTTTGAGAAGGGACTGTCAAAGACAGGCACTAATGTCATTAGGAGGTTACAAGGGGGAAACAAGAGAGAATTTGCTACAGATCCTCATTTCCATAATCTTGCCTCGGCTGCCTCGTTTGTCAGTTCTTAACCTCAATTCCTTAACCTCCAAATCTGTGGAGTCGTTGACCTTGGGGATTTGTCTTCAAACTGATTTCAAGTTTTAAGCAATCTAAATTAGGCTCCCCGTGACAGAAGACAAAACTTGGTCTTTGCACCCAAATGTGAAAGACAGGCCCAGAGTGCAAGTGAAATCTTGCAGTCGTTTTTTCAAACCATCTGCCCATCTGCAGTCCCAGAACAATATCAGTTCGGTGCTGCCTTCCCTCTCTCTCTCTCAGGAATAAAGAAATTACCATAAACAAAGCAGATCAAGGGTCTTTTTAAGCCAAATGCAGCCAAGACACATTGATTCAGAAAGGAGCAGGAGAGGGAAAAAGAGCTGCAGGGGAAGTTTCTGCCTAATTCTCATTAACTCCAGTTTGGCCAGTGATGCTGGACACTGCAGTGTAATTTGGAGTGGATGGTGCTGTGTCCCTCTCCATGGCCACTCCATTTCCAAGGTGTTTCTGTGGCGAACAAAAGCGATCACCACAGACAAAAAAAAAAGAGGAAAAAAGACTGCAGAACTGCTCCTTAAAACTGCTCCCTAACTGTGCAGAGGAGGCAGAACACAAGAAAACAGGGAAATTAGTCTGGACACAAAGAGCCTTTTGGTCTCTCAGACCATTTCTGCATTGCACATGGCAGTCAAACCCCTGCCTGAATCACGCTCTTTATTTCAGGGAGCGAAGCCATTGTGAGAAGATGCATTTGTTTCCAAGAGTGTGCTCTGACTTAGAGAGGCTGCAGCAAACTGGCAGGGCAGCTTGGCACGAGGATTTTCTGGAGCAGCAGGTAGAGATGAACAACAGGAGCTGGACCAGTCCCTGCATGACGGGAAAACAGGGGAGGCAGAGAGATTAAATAATTCAGTGTGTGTTGATGTGATGCATGGAAAAATACCGCCAGAAGTCACAAAGCTAAATGCTTGGGTACCTCTCCAATGGATCAGAGAGCAGGTTTGGGGGGTAAAGAGAGGGAAACAGGCACATCCGTGCTGGGGAGCAGCTTGTGCAGTGGTGGCTGCAGAGAGGCTGCCCCCGAGGTGCCGAGAGGGGGAAGGAGATCTGCGGGAGCCTCAGCCTCATTATTTTTATGTTCAGCTGCCTAATTACTACGTGTCAGCTGTCTGTTGGAAGGAACGATGTACTGCAGCCTCTCGTTTGGGAATTTATAGTGATTAATGGGCCTGGAGGGAATGACTAACGAGGAAATGTTAGAATTAGTAAATATGCATCACCGGGCAATGAGTAAAGCGAGGGACGTAACAAATGAGCCCAAGTATGTGAAAGATGTAAATGTTGCAGAGGTACAACCCTTGGGATGTCCTGGGGACCCACAGAAACCGAGAGGAGCAGGAGGGTGGGAGCAACACAGGTGAGATCCCAGGGGGTGACAACAAACCAAGTAAGAAAGGCCCTCCAAAGCCTTCCAAACAGTCCTAGGCAGACTTGGAGGAACAGACTCGCTCTGGCAGGCACTGCAGTAGGATGGAAAGCTGTTTTGCCCGTCTGTTGTGTCCTGTGGAGCACAGCAAGGAGCACTGGTGTCACGGCCGTGTCTTGGGCGATCACCACCATCCGTCCTACACCAGGACCCGGGTTTTTGAAGATATTTAGGTACTGCAAGACCCAAGCCACTCAGTTTATCCATTTCATGTGCAGAAATTGCTTTCAGCTCGACTGTTTCAGAAGAATCTGTTTACCAAATAACAGCTTTGCTGCGTGCCAGGGACCTGTAGCTGGTCCAACATCCATGCAAAGTAACACCTGCAGGCTCAGCCTTACAGGCAAGGACAGCACACAACAGCATCATGGAGGAGCCTGGGTTTTGGGGCTATTTTCCTTCTATTCCTAAGTAAGAGAGATGTATAAACCCCCAGAATTACAGCTTGCAGGTGTTCTTGAATGGCTGGCATTTTAAAACTGTAACTTGAGGAAAAATTCTACTAATTTCAGTAAATTTATTAAAAGCTGTCAAATGAACAGGATTAAGGAAGAAAGGCAGCTGTCTTAATTTCTTGATCTAACATCTTAGTGAGATCATCTGGCAATCACTGGTCTGTACACCTGTCCACTGCCAGCATCTGCTGGTGAGAACATTCCTTGAGCAGTGCGAGGTAAACCTTTGTACCAGTGTTGCAGTCTTTACATGAAACTAGAACCCAGATTAAAATGCTTGTGAGTTTTGGATCACAGAAAATCTAGAACTAGATCTGCTACAGAAAACTGAAATTTGGTCTCATTTGCACTTACCAGATCAAACCCCTTGCTCCATGTGTCTTTTCCATTTTATTTCCAGCACAGCAACGTTATTCAAATTTCACTCCATTGAAAGATGCAGCTGTTTCTATTTTTGGTGCATCCCTGTTAAAGAATAGGAATCAAACAACAATTCTGCACTGTTTGGTGATCAGCAATATTCTGTCTGTAAGATAATTTTCACTCATTGGAAACAGAAGTCAGGGGAGCAATAGCTTAGGTGCTTCTGCCCTTTAAACACTGCAAAACAGCTGTAATGTTATGTTTCCTCTATAATAGGCATTTCTGAAAGCTGAGGCAATTTTCAGAGGACATAACTAGATCACAGACAAGCCTGTAGCTATGGAATAGATAATTCTCCTTTTCCAGCATGACTAGATGAAAAAATAAAATTTTTTATAGGGGGGGGAAAAATCACCAAAACAAACACCCCCTCCCCCAAACCAATCAACTAATCTCCTTCGAGAAAATTAAATCATCTAAATAACTCCTGCCTTGGAGGATAACTCTGAACTCCTACAGGTAGAAGCAGGATCACTCTGTGTTTCAAAGTGCTTTAGGTCTCTGAAGGCAAAGCAGAATCACCAGTGCTGTCCTCCAGTTGCTGACTGGACAGCAATGATTTCTATAATTACATTTTAAAAGAACAAGTACTTCCCTTGCTTTTTTTGTAGAGATCAATATAAACTGAGACCAGACACGTACCAAACAACTTCTTCATTAAGAGTGTGACTCTGACAGTGGAAGTCATCCAAAGCCACTTTTTTAGTCCCTCCTAAAGCAGAAAATGACACCTCCCCCTGCAGCACATCCCCTCTAAAGAAACACTCACAAAGGCTATTTTGGCAAACCAAAGAGCACCTCCAGTGTTCCCACAGGCCATGGGAAGTATCTCATGGACCCAAACTCTCAGCAGCAGCCCAGCACTGCCTCTTTCTCTGGCAGCAATGATGTAAAACACCAAATCCCAGTCTCAAAATCAGGACTTTTTCCTTTCCCACAGGTCTATGGCCTCAGCCAGATGCCACTTCCATCACTCCTAGTGGTGCAATGACCACTGTACCCCATGTGAAGGGAGAGTTCATCTCCCTTGAGAAAGTTCAGGACTGAACCAGGGCTCTAAGTTCCCCTGGTTTCACCACTGGCAAGAGCAGCTCAAAAAGCAAACATTTAGCTGAAGCATTATATATACTCTAATTACAATCAATCCATCCCCAAACAAAATATTTCATGTCAATTTTCCAAATGATGGCTTTATTTGCGGGCTCTACATCCAGGGAGAAAGAATTTCTATTTTTCAACAGCAAAACATGATGTTTTTGAATGTACTTTTTCAGTTGGAAAATGACAGGATGGAAAATCCACAGCTATCTCTACTTGTAACACATCATGGTTAGGTGTGTGTGCATAGCACTTAGCACAGCATAAAACATAACATAGCACATTACACATCCAGGTGGGTGTGCATATGGCATGGGCACAAAAAGTAAGTTTTAGAGACAAAGTTTGAGAACACAGAAACTCTTGGAAAAGGAGGGTTAAATAGCAGTCAGATCAGATGGTATAAAGCAAGCTGTGCTTTCTTCATTTCAAGGAAAATTAAAATACAAAAAAACCTGTTTTCAGGTGACACTGAAAACACTTTGGAGGTCTCTCCATTTATTGCTGGGTACAGGGAGACCTGGTGCAAGAAACATTTGAAATACAAAATGATTTGTACTGGGGAAACAATACACAGCCCTCAGCAGAGATGAAATCAAAACCCAGCTGATATTTCTGAATCAGAGGCAAGTGCAACTGGTCAGATGTGCCACACACTTCTCCCCCTCCTAACACTCCTTCCAGATTTTCTGGGAGCATGAAGATTTCAACAACAGCCTCAGCAGAGCTGCCCTATGCTGTGTTGTTTACTTTTGAGGGAAACTGTTGACTGCTTTTCATTTTGCCACATGTGAGACAAAACAATCCACTATCCTTTTATTCAATAAAATGGTTTAATACTCCAAGTTTCTTCTGTGATTCAGAAGGGAACTGTTTCCTAGTGCCAGCCTCTCCTGCTGGGGGGTAGAAAATGCCTGCTCCTGGCTTGGTTTAGCAGCAGGATGGCAGCAGATTGGCCTTTCCAAAGCAGGGGGCCTCAGGCAGCAATGGAAAGACGTGCCCAACCATCAGCCAAAACTATCGCCCAAACCCAGGGGAGGAAACATTTTTAACAGCTCACCTAAAAAGGCAAAAAATTTTGCCAGAGGTTCCGGCAGTATCACAGTTAACACAGACATTTCTCCTGGTAAACAGGGAGAATTGCCTGAAAGGGGTCAGTCACCACCCTGGGAGCTGCTGGCCAAGTCTGACCTCTCCACCTCACACCTGGGTGCAATTTCCAGCAGCCCAGCCACTGCTCCCAGAGAAATCAAAGCTGATGCAGCCGTTGACTTCTAAGATCTCCAAGAGGGAGATCTCAGCTGTGGTTACCAGCTGGGCTGCGCAAGTGTCATTTTCCAAAAAACCCATCTGCCACACTGAGGCTTCAGTAGCCAAGAATCTGCTACTTACTACCACAAAACTGCTCCAGATTTTCACAGGGGTAACTACTAGCATTTACATTTTGGGAGGGACAGAGAAGGTGGATTTTAGAAACTGTTACTTTCAGTGTTGAAAGGAAATTTTTCTCCTCCTGCGCTGGTCCAAGTTCTGCCTTTTTCTCTGCTGCTTTCTTGGTTTGCTACTTCATTTGCAGATGGGTGCCCTTGGCTTCCCAGGACCATGGGCCATCTCATGGCTTTTATCTTTCTTGACATTTTACATCTGTTTTATGTCTCTAACTGCCTTTGATTTCAGCCTGGCTTCCCTTTTCTCATATTCAAGCTTAGAGGCAGAGGCAGCCCAGCTGAGATTCGCATCTCCAGAGAGGTTAGATGTCTCCAGGGTTGATGTCTACATTGGAGATAGTGCTCTAGATTCCCTTTAGCATCAATGGAGAGAAATGAGTGACTACACCATGATTTATCTGAGCTACTTGAGGCATTTGAACTTAGTGGGGGGTAGTTCCTGCATCACCAGCATCTCTTTCACTCAGTTAGCAACCAATGGAGAAGTCAGTGTTGGGAGGCACAACTCCTACCCTATACCACAAAAAAAAAAAAAAAAAAATTTGAAAGTGCTCTGAATGTGCCTTTCCTTTGGGAGAATCCTGTCCCTTCACAGGTGCCTTTCTACAGCCCTTGGCTCAAACGATTCACAGGCACCTGCCTTCCCAGGTGATGCCACCAAGGTTCATGTACCTGGTCACGGATTTCTGCAAGATCTCGCTGATCCAGCCCCACTCATTGCCAGGGTATCTGGTGTGAGTTTTCCCCAAGAGGCCACATGAAACCTTTATCAACAACCAAATACCATCAACAACCCTGTTTGAAGAGTATGGCCATTTACACACAGGGAGGCAGGCTACAGAATGAAGGTTATTTAGTAGAAAAGGGGATTTATCATGATGGATGAAGGGCATTTTTAGCTCGAGAGGCAGCTGGTTTCCCTGCAACCAGATGGCTACAGGGTCCAGGCCAAACTTTGCATCTTGACCGTGCTCCAGTGTGATGATTACGACTGACTGAACTCGGAGTTTGGCCACTGTGTGAATATTAAACACCCCAGAACGATTTCTAAAGATTATTAGATTAGTGCAGCACCCAGGTCGACATCTCACCACTGAGCTCATGTTAAAATGAGAGGCTGAAATCAACAGTTTTAAATCACAGGCATCAGTGAAAAGCAGTCTCCCATTAAAACTGGGCCAGGATGGAGATGCTGGAGCCCACCTAACATACAAGCAAACTGAAATATACACGAAATCTGAGCTCAGAAATCGATGCTGATTTTACAAACGCGCCTTTTGTCAATAAAAACATTGGCTACAAATATCTCAACACCTCCTGGTTTTCAAAATTTGGGCTGGGATGGAAATTCAGATGTGTGAGGCACCTCTACTACTTCTTCATAGGGATGGCATATGATTATCCAGAATTACATACTGAACCACAGCCATAAAATCCAGCTTGAGTTGCCCTTATGCTAAATGACTCCAACACAGATGTGTGAAAACCTGCTAATAGTAATCTTTAGATTATTTTAGTAAAACAGCTGAGTGTGGTGGCATCTTGGGAACTTGCTGTCAACTAAATTCCTGCTTTGGGGAGCAGCAGGAGCAAGAGGGAAAGGGTCTGGTACCTATCTGCTCCAGTCATCTGGAAGTAATCTGCAGCCAGGCATCTGTCAAAGCTCCCAATTCTTTGGGTATCCTAGAGACTGCTGAGGGAGATAGTGCATACAAAGGAAGTTCACTCTGGAAATCAGTTCTGTGCACACGAGGCAGCCTGAGCACCCAAAACCTGCACCAACAGAAACCACTCATGTTCCTGCAAAAAGACAGATTTTATACCCAGGTATATTATACATTTTAAGATTTATACCCAGGGACCTGAAGAGCCATTTAGCAAAGAAAAGAAGGAGTCAATAGGAAGATAAATAAAAGTAAAAGTACACTCTGTACAATGCCTGCAAGTGGCTTCTGCGAATTGCTCGCTGCATCTCCTCAGCGCATCCCGATCCAGGGTTCATCCGTGGAGGGAGGATCTTCCCCAGTGCATCTGCACTTCATTAGGAGTTTGTAGACTGCTAAATGAGCAACAGACCCCAGCATGAATGCACATTGTCTGAGCTGGGCTGATCACACTGTGTGATACAAGGGAGTGTTAAAAAAAACTGCTGTTCTTCAGTAAACATTGGAAGAGAAGACTGAAGATTAATTCAAACAGCTTGGAAAACTGCAACAAGAGAAATGAGCTGAATATTTCCAAATATGGGCTACCTTACTTCAGTATCAAGCCAGGAGAACCTTGGGGCATGCGAGCCAACCAAGCTGCAGCTCCCTGGATAACAAGGCCTTAATTAAAAGCTAAATTGCATATACATAAAAAAACCCCACAGGGCTCACTTCAGCCACAGAGGTCATGAAATCACAGGCAATCATATGACAAACATTAATCCAAAAGTCCAGGGAACAACTGCTCTGCACACACTCACTCAACACAAGCCACAGAAACACTTGCAAAAATGCCATAACAAGCTTAAGGCTTTTAGTACAAATAAATAAAGCCACAAATAGTAACACCAAAGGAAGAGGGAAAAGGAACCACCAAGGGCTCTGGTCTTCTGTAGCAGGCAGTTGTTCAGTGAAAATGCCAAATTAACTCCAAGAGAGATTCTATCCAGTGCTCCCCCAACTCCCTGCTTCCCTGCTTCATTCCCCCAACAACTCCTGCTAATCTGGTCTGGAGGAAAGTTTTCCCTGCTCCAAATCTGGCACTCATTTTACCCTCACATACAATCAAAACATACCAACCAGCACTTGAGATGTTTTTCTTTAATACCATTAGGAGCAATAACACACCATGTTCAACATCCCATCTCCAGCTGCTTTGGAGAAAAGAAAAAAGCCCAGCTCAGATACCAAACTCTGCACAGGGGGCTCCGGGAGAGGAATAATTAGCTGATTTATGTAATTCCCACATCCAGCCCTGGGTTTTATTCAGCACCCTGTGTTGGATGGCCGTGACTCCCATCACCTCAAGCAGCAGATCTCCCCACACCCGCCATGGCACCAGGGATGAGCACAGATGGTCCCACGTTGAGGCTACATCCAGGAGGTCAGTGTAGGGTGATTTATCTCTCTGAGCACAGCAGACCCCAGGACTCAGCTGCTGTAATTTAGGGGCAACTCAGCTACTGCCGTGGATATCTGCTGATGATCTGCTCCTCTGGTTTTTTGCCATTAACGACCAACAGCTTGCAAGAAAAGAGAGGAAATTTATGTAGGCCAAACCAGGTGCATTGTCCCTGTTGGCAGTGCTGACCCACCACCAGCACATCACGATGCACAACATACCCTTGCTGACTCTGTATTACTAATTTTGACTCAAGTCACCATTTATTGAACTTTCTCTTCATTTTCATTTCAACTGGAGGCTTCCAAGATCATTTCCTTTGGAAGACACACCAACCCAAAGCTCAGCATGGTGTTTGGGGATGATGGGGTTGCTCACAGCAGACTCCACTTAGAAGAAGGTTCCCTGTACCTGTAGGTCTTTCCCCAAGCCTTCCCTGATGGCTCATTGCATCTCCCAGGTGTGACATGGAGTCACAAGCCCTTTGTCCCGTGGGACAGGCAAATGGGGAGTTTCCTGGGAACAATAATAATAATAATAATAGTAATAATAATAATAATAATAATAATAATAATAATAATAATAATAATAATATCATCTTGTTTCACTGGTGGAAGACCAGAACCATGCCAAAAGCAGGAAATGAGCATATGGATGTACTCTTGAAAAGAACCAATGTCCTCTCAAATAGGCCACAAAACAAGGCAATTAAATGCAGTCTGCCAGCAGAAATACCCTTGGGACAATGCTTCCCAAGCCTCCCCTCTGCACCCACCACCATGAGCACGTTGTGGGTGTGGGTTTTGCTGTGCTGACTGAGATAGGAAGAGAGCAGCCCCAGCAGCATCACTCTTAGGGCTGGATCCAGAGGCAGCACAGAGCTGGATTTTCCTCTGAGGGTCCAGCCGGTGGGGATGCAGCCACACAGCTGTGAGGGAAGAAGCTGTAACTATAAATGAGTGTTGTTCTCCGTCTCCTGACGTCAAGGGAAGCTTTGCTGGTGATCCCTGCCAAGCTCCAAGCTGCAGAGAAGCTCTCCCACCCCACACAGCCCCCACGTGAGATCTCAGCCGTCTCCCTCCCGCCGGGTGCAGGCACCGCCTCCACCCCCGGCCCCGAGCTGCCGGGGTGGGGGGACGTGCTGCCAAAAGCTGCTTGCTCAAAAAGCCACTTTCCATCAGCAGCACCTCGTGCTGGACCCCAAGTTGATGGAGGAAATGGTGGTTTGTATCCAGGAGACCCCAGGGTGGGAGTGTTGAGAGACCCCAGATTCATGGCAGCAGGATGGAGAGAAACCATCTCACCAGCCCTTCACCCTCTAATGCTTCTTGTTCAACACTTGGGCTTGAGCTGTTGCTCTATTTTCATTACTGACAGGGGACATCTCATTGCATTGCTCCCTTTATAGGGAGAGAGAAGAGATCTTTGTGCCTCTTTTAGAAAAGAGAAATAAATAAAATCATTCAGCCATTTCCTTCTGCAAATAGTCAGGACCGAGCTGGGGAACAGGTGAGGCCAGGAGCAGGCCTTCATAGCTGTGATGCAGGATTAAAACAACATTCCCAGCATATCCTTAAACAAACCCATGGGAGAAGCCAAAGCCACCCCAAACTTTCCCCCTCAGCCTGTAATTTTCAGACAACAAACCAATCCTTTCACTTTTCTAAAGGAGCGAAGAGAGAGGCAGAGAACTGGAAAAACCCTTTATAGAAATATCAGCTGTTCCTCCTCATTCCCACCCCCAGTTCTGTTTTTTGACAAGTTAAAGTGAGGCCATAACTTATTCTGCTTTGTTCGACAGGGCTAATCACACGTGACTCTAATCACTCATGATGTTTTATTGATTTTAAGCACATTTAATCAGAAATTGGCTCAGAGTTAGATTCCTGCTAATTACTGAGAAGCAGCATTTTGAATGACTTCACAATTGGACTGCAGATTAGAATGGACAATATGTACTAAAATAATGATTCATGCATTCAGCTCCCTGGATTTATTTTATTTATATTGGATTTTTTAATCTTTAAAGATATAATTCTGCATATGGGCAAGCAGCATTTAAAACCCTTAACAAAATGGGTTTAATTTAACAGGCCAGGCTTTCACCAGAGATGGGGTATGTGAGGAACAGTTTATCCCCAACTAATGCAGTTATTTCTTTGAAGGTCACTGGATGTGCCCACGGTGACACCACACACAGGTGGTGGCGGCACTGCCAGGAGGGAGGAGGCCACTGCTGAGGGCTCCTTTACCATCCCCACCAAATCCATCAGTTCTGCTCTGAAGTCAGGGTGAGCTTTTCTCAGTCAGTCCCTGCATACTCCCTATTTCCAACCCCAAACCCCAAATGTCAATGGCTCATTAAGGCAAAGGCACCTATCTCCGAGGGGTGCCCGTGGTGAGCTGAGTTCTGCCACCACCTCACCCCTTCTGTTTCTCAAATGTCTCCATAGCACAGGGTTAAACTCTTTATATTTCCATATTTCTCAACCTAAAAGCCACCTTCTCATGGAAAAATGAGATTGCTGCTGATCACAGCCTGGAAACAGATTTTTACTTTTCAACAGCCGCAGGCGTCTCATCTCCACCAGCGTCCAGGACATCCCTGGCAATGTGGCTGCAAATGCTCCGAAGGAGCTGTGGCCAAGCACAGACCTTGCTCAGCTCTGCAGAGCTTCCTCTGCCTCCTGGGAAACACTGATCCATGAGCAACAGGGAAGCTGGAGGCTGGCAGAGAGGCTAGACCAGAGACTACCAGCTATTTGAACTGGTAGGAAAGGAAAATTTCCTTCTGATTGAAAACAGAAACTTTCCACTTCCATCTCTGTTATTTTATTTTTGTTGGAAAACAAGAAGTCACACTGGGGAAAGCTCTCACAGTATTCAGCTAAAATTTTCAAGTTTTGAGTTATAAAGTCAAAATTTTCCATTAAGAAAAGGAATCTTTTTTCCTCCAACACAACTCTGCTGGGAATACTTACAGCAATCTTGCCAGCCAATTGCTTTCATACAAAAACAAGCCTAAATTCAGAATGATGTACAGAATACTCTGCAATAACTGGTGTCTAAAAAATGACAGCTCCAAGGTCTCCTGTTCCACACCCACTCCTTTCCACAGGTCTGTGACACCCCAGTTCAGTGGGTGGAACTTGCTCATGAATGATGTGAAACCTCAGCTTCACAGAAAGCTGGGAAATTCACCCCAGAATCACCACTGGCCTCCCAAGGATCCAGCCTGCAAATCTGCTAATTCATCCTGCATGGAGAAGTGGTGGGATTTTCACTCTTTAAGTGCTGTTACACTCTGTAATATGGCAAGACTCCAGCCTTCACGTAGGACTCAAACTGTAGTAAGTCCAGAGAGTCATTCTGACTCCTGCATCCTTCCCTTCATCCTCACAACCCTCCCCATTCTCCACTGTGCTGTTTCATTGTCACTGCAGAACAAGATTTACAGGCAAAGGGAACTCTCACCCTGGTGTAACTTTACAAGTTATAAAAAGGAAATATCTCTTTGAGTTGGACTCCTATCATATTTTTTTTCTTTCTTTTTTTTTAATTTCTTCATTTCTTCATTCATTCTTTCTTCTGTTCTTTCAGCTGTCCTTCATTCTTTCTTTCCTTTTTACTTTCCCAGGAGTTGGATTCCTAGAATCCTGTGAGTCCTTTCTAATCAGGATATTCTAGAACTCTATAAAACTCACTGTATCCAGCACTACTGGGTGTAGGTGTTCACAGCCCTGAGGAGTGTTGTTTTCGTAGTTTTCTGAATGGTCATGAGTGACAAAACAGCAAAGCTGTGTTCTTCCACTCACTGTTTGACTTGAAGTTCAGAGTCTTCAGTGAGAAGTACAGGCCTGAAATTATTCTGAAGTTACAGCACCTACAAGAATTTTACCAGATGGAAACCTGAAAAAAGATTGCTGATTACTTCTCAGATGCATTGCTCATTTGTTCAGAGTAATTACTAGATGCAAAACCAAAAATAGACCCTTTTCCTCTGATCCTCTCCAGTTGGAGTCTGCACATGACAACCCAGAGCACGTATCTGGATATTCTGTACTGAAGCTTCCACCGTTTTCATTCAAAACCCAACCAGTGTTTCTCATCTCACCTATGAAAATGCAAATTAAGATAAAATCTGTCAAAGGACACTGGCAAGCATCAACCTGTCTCAGCTCCTCACAGTTTACATCCTCCTGGAGGGGGAAGAAATCATGTACAGAATGTGGAGCGGCTCAGTGATGACACTGTGCTGTTCTCCTCTGGTTATTTAATCATTTGTTAAAAAAAAATCCACCCTGAAGCTGGCAGCTAAGGTCTTTGTAGGTCCAGCTTTGGGATTAGCCCTTTATATATAGCCCAGGGCAAAGGGTGAGGAAGAAGAGTGGTTTCCAGGACGTGTGGACCAAGGGCAGAGCAAATGGAGCCAGGGCAGAGCTTTGGCATCCCTCTGTGTGTGTGAGAGCCAGGGGAGAGCTGGCAGCAGGAGCTCAGGAGTGCTGGGGATGCTCAGGAATACTCAATGCTACCAAAGTGACCCAAGAGACATGGGCCAGTTGATTGCTCCAATAAAGGAGGCGATCCTCTTACAGTGCAAAGCTGGCTGAGCACACAGTGCCAGACATCCTGCTCCAACATTCCCGAGCAGGAGCCTCACTCCCCTCTGAGGAGCTCCAACACCTTGGCATGGGCACCTCATTCCCAGGGAGGGGCTGGGAAGGGGTAACCAGTGCCTGAAGTTTCTCTGCAGATTTTCTAGCAAGGCTGTATTAAAGGAAGATTATATAGATCTGTTGGTCATCAATGCCTGTAGAGACTTGTCCTCCTTGGATGACTTTGGTAATGTGGCACCAGAAGCTGGACTGGCTACATGGCCAGGAGTGAAATGGAGGATGGAGAAGCTGGGACTCACACTGCTGTGGCATTTTTTGGCTTGTAGCAAAGCTTCAGCACAATAATACAGCCCCAAATTCAACCATCAGCAAATGATACCTCTCCCCCAGCAGCAGCACTGAAGCTGCTCAGTGAACATCACTGGACTGGTGGGATTGTGGTCAATTTTCCAGCTGTACATTCAACAAACCTCATTCTTTATGCTCAGCATTAGTACTGATATCCTGAATTAGAGATTAGGCAATCCTGTACATTATTTCCAGTCAGGGATTAATTAAATCTCAGCTTTTCTGAGAGGCAGCTGGTATAAAGGAAGCCACTCATTTCAGCAAGGTCCAAATGAACTAGCTCCTCATTTGTTTCTAGCCTTGCTCCATGGTGGAGTGAAAAGTAAGCTGGGAACTACCTCTTGCAAATACTTTTAAATGCCTGATAATGTAGATTAGGTACCCTCCAGAGGTTCTACCTGTCAACCACTGCTGCTTCCTCCTCAGGTCCTGAAACTGCCTTTTCTCTGCCCTAAGTACAGGTCCCAAAAGTGGCAACAATGCCCCTTTCAGCACACTGCCCAAATAAGCTCTGCAGTGCTTTGTTCCTAACGTTCCTTGGGCTGGAGGGAAGCAGCACAAAGCCCGTGGCACCATGCTGGAAAAGAAGGAAAACTCTGTTTGTGTCTTAACACGGTGAGGGGAGGCAAGGGGGGACAGGACTGTGTGTTTTGCTCCAGCTGCCTGCAAGCAGGGATGAAGATGGGGCAGCAGAGCTGATGTGCCCTGGAGATGTGAAGTGGGGGTCCGCCAGCCAACGTCTTCAGGGGGATTTTTCCCAGGAAAATGGGAAATCTGCCATCAGAAAGCCCCAAAGCTGAGCAAAACACTGATTTCACTAGAACTCTTCACTGGCAAAACTAGTCACAGATTTACTCATTGTCCTCCCTTGCCCATATGCACATGGCTACAGGAGAGACCTGGGGATGACTGTGCCATTCACCACAACAGGGCATTTTTCATGGTTTCTTGGCTTTTTCTGGGGCAGTAAAACAGCTGGGGCTGCCCCCAGCTGCTCACTTTGCTTTCTCAAAATCTTCTGTTACTTCTTCGGGCTTATTTAAACTCGCTTTCTTCCTGTTCACTTTTATTCTGCTTTTCGTCATCAAAGTCCTGCTTGGGCCGAGGAGGGATTTTGAGACCTGGAGGGTTTCCACGGGTCTGGCTTGTATTAGAGGGGGGCAACTTCCCAACCACCGGCTGAGTTTCAACATTCCTTCTCTCCTTGCCTTGCTGAAGAAAAGCAGGGGCACACATACAGCCTCCTGCAAAGACTCCTTTTCCAGCAGGATGAAATCAAGGTGAGGGAATTTTGACAAGTTCAACAGAGTGAGCAGGACTGGAGAACTGCTGCTGGCGTGCTTGGAGTTGAGATTTTTCAGACTGATGTCAATTCTGCAGCTCTTCCTCCATCCTCCTCCCTCCCTGCAATCACAACATGATCACAGCAATCCCCATTTGCAATCTGCACAGGGGGCTCTTGCACAGGTTTAAGTAAGTGACATTCCCAAACCAGTGCCAGTGCCACCATAATAATACAAAAACCATCATAAATCTGGGGTTTGCCCTTCATTGTTTCAGTGCAGTTCAAACTAGTCAAAGAAGTAACATGTTGTAAAAATCAGTGAATTTTTTAAAAAAAAAGATTTCATGGACATAAGATACCCCAGCAGCCAGTCTAGTTAAAAGTGTCCCTGTTCACTGCAGGGGGGTTGGACTAGATGATCTTTGAAAAGTCCCCTCCAAACCAAACTCTATCATCAGCAAGCCAGATATTCCACTCTAAATAACAGCTTTGGTGTCTTTCATCATTTGGAGGAGAGTTTCCTTCTAGTCCTTCTCATGGATCAGGATCCATCCCACACACACCAAAAAAGCCCGAATCCACTGGGCAGCGATCTCTGCGTAACACGGGATAGTGAGTAGCTGCAAAAGGCAGATCTGAGTGCTGGGATTGAAATTACCCATTTTCCCTCCCAATTCCCCCGTTGCTACACAGTAGCAACCCAGGCTCAGCTACACAGTATTAATTTCAGTCCCCCGTGTGTCTCATGTCCAGTGGATGTTGCATTTTAAAAGAGGCGTTGGTGCAATTCAGCACCAGCAACGCGAGGAGACGTTCTGCAGAGCCAGCAGTTTTTGCAGGGAACCACGAGATGGCGATGGAATAGAAATTTCCATCCAGAGGAAAAGCAGTTCTGGGTTATGGAGAAAGGGCTGAACCCCCTGCATGCTGAGCCCTCTGGCAGAAAGTAAAAATCAGGGAGGTGTTGAAATGTTACATTATTTTCCATCTTCTTTTTGGGCAGAGCATATACTGGTTCTGTATTTATAGATTATCAAATATTTGAAGCATAGCCCACTTTTTTTTTTTTTTTTTTTTTTTTTTTTTTTTTTTTTTTTTTTGGTTTTTTTTTTTTTTTTTTTTTTTTTTTTTAGCATTGGTGTATGCTTTAAAATCTCCTGGATTAGAGCAGAAACTTAATCCTGTTATGACCAATCAGGTCATCAGGAAGAGGCAGTAAACTGCAGCCTTTTTAGAGTTTGCTGCACAAGAGTCATTAAAAAAAGGCATCTTTCCTTTCTCTAGTTCCATTTCCCAAGAGGTATGTCCATCATTGATCACCCCACTGAAGGGAATTTTGACACAATGTGAAAAAATAATTAATTAAGATTTTTAATTAAAACACAGAGAGGCATGGGGAATGGGGAGCATGTAGTTGAAATCGCTTTACCCTCTGAGCTCACCCCTTCCCCCAGATGGTGTGACTGGGATTTGGAAGGTGGGATGAGGAAGTGTCACTGGAGCTTACAGTCTGGGTGTTAAGAAGGGTTTGTTCCTTAAAGCCCCCCTAGTTTATCACCTTATTTTTGTGTATAGTCTTTCCCCCATACTGGAAACCCATCCATAGGCAAAGGTGCAGTCCTTTTTATTTAATGAATGAATATTCATAAAATTATTTGGGTTGGAGAAGACCTTAAATCTTGTCCAGTTGTATCCCCTGCCATGGGCAGGGACACAAGTCCCATCCAACCCGGCCTCGGACACTTCCAGGGATCCAGGGGCCACCACAGCTTTTCTGGGTGATGTTTCCCAGCCTGTGACCACCTTCATAAGGTCCCGTTGTCATTCCTGTGATTATTCTCAGCACCAAGGAGTAATGTTGGCAGTTTTATACAAGGCAGACCACATCAACAAAAAATGAACTGTTTTCAAATGCTTGCAAAGCAGAAAAAAATTTCCATGTCCAGCATCTCCATCCTCCCTTTAAAAACACTCAGTGAAGATGTACTGAAATCCTAAAGCCATCAAACTTTTTTTTTTTTTTTTTTTTTTTAGTGTAACTTTTAAAGGTAATCCCATTAAAAATTGTGTGCCTGTTCTCTGGGTCTCTGTATCCTCAGCTGCCACAGTGCAGGGCATGGGAGCAGCACCCACTTCCCACCAACCCCTTTGGCACCATGCAGGGAGACGGTGGCAGTTTTCACCTTCTTTCTCCAGGGTAACAATATTTCTACTGCCAACCCTAAATCTGGGGACCTGTTAAACTGAATGAGGATAAAGGTCCAAATTTTGAGCCCATAATTCAATTAGGACTTGCACAAATGTGGCTTCAAAGTGCCCCCATGAAGATTTGCCCTGCAAATTTAAACTTCCCTTTGCAAATCTGCCCTTTAGGTTCCTGCTTGAGAAGGAGATAGGAGACAGTTTGAGGAGATTCATTTTTCTTCTAGTTTATATATAACTTGCTAAGCTTTTTATTTTTTTAAATGAGCTTACTATGTCCAATTTAAGTCAAAATTTAATGATCCCTGCAGTAATTCATTTAAGGATACAGCTTCCATAAATGGCGTAGCATAAGTCAGGGAATAACTGTCCTTGTCCACAGCACAATCATTAATCAACTTTATTAAAATCAGGATTGGCTGAGGAGGTTTGCATAATAAAAGAAGAGTCAGAGCCTTTTCCAGGACTAAAATGGACCTGAGACCAAACTTTGGGTATTTCCTCCCCACTTCCCCAGGACTTTGCTCCTTGTTACTTGGGAGCATCCAAGTCCAGAGTTTATGGTTGGGTTCATGTGTGGAGCTGGATGGGGTGATAGTAGTCCTAAAAAGGGTTAAAAAAGACCAAGAGTCCCTAACACAGACAGGCATGTTGCTTTGCACTTAGGGCAGGAAGGGGATGTGGGAAACATCCTATTTCTGGCATTTTTAACAGTGTTTCTCAATGCTCTGCTGTAGGGATGCTTTCTGGATGAGGCATTAGTGTCAGAGCAAGCACCTGGAGTTATTTTATATTATTTTATATTATTATTTGTTATTTTATGTCTTCATCTGTCCCTCAAGTTGGGCAAGGCCCTGAATGCCCACTCTGCTTAGTGAGTAACCTGATGCTCTGAGTGGCTGAGCTCCTTGGCAGGTCAGGGGAGGCAGGAGCAGCCCAGGGTGCCACCATGAGGGACCAATTAGATCTCTGGATCCAATTAGCATCAGCTGTGATTTGTGTGCATCCCCTCTGTACAAATGGCTATGCTGAACTTTCTCTCTGTTTCAAATGTCCTCGTGGAGTGCGGGCAAAATGCGAGGAAGGAAATTTGTCTGGGGTTTTATTTGAAAGCCTTTATCATGATGGACGAGGAACCTTTTACATCATTCTCCAACTTGCAAACAAATTAGGTACCTTCATCACCTTCCCCTGATAGTGGAGCTGGCAAGTGACGGCCCCATGAGCTGCCGGGGAGAGGGTAGCGGTGTGCAAGTGTTTCATTGGACATCATCAACCAAGTTTGCTGGAAATAAAATATAAGTGAAGTCAGATGCTCAGGGCTTAAGTGTCCATGCATTAACCAAGATGGTTTCCATCTCGTGAAGCAATTTGGGCTCTGGCCATTTAGGGCAGGACAGGAATTGTTATTCATTTTAATGGATGCTGGGCATCCAAATCCCTTTGGTGGAATTGAAACATCTCATCCCTAATTTCTATGTATTTCAGTCCCTCATATGCAGCCAACTCCTGCAGGGCACTCCAGGAAGCCTGATGAAAGTGTTGCTGGTATTACCCATAATGATCTTCAGCTTCATTGAAGAGATCAGAGTAAGAAGAGAAGGAAGGGTCCAGATCTGTTGACGAAATGTCAGAGAGATGAATAGAGCTGGTTTCTTCTTCACCATCAGTGGTTTCAGCCCAGAAATAGAAGATCCCATCACCTGCATTCCACAAGCAGCCCTGAGCTCAGGGTTTCACAGGGAATGGGGCAGCAGCAGGGCTGGCAGCAGAAGGGGACGATGCAGGGCAGGCAGGGCAGGTCCTGCTGGTAATGATCCTGGTAAGGCATGCTGCCAGCACTGGGGAGCAAGGCTGTGATGAATGACTGGGAGTCCTGCAGCAGAGCCCAGGGGGTCAGGTCTCCCCCTCCCTCCTCCATCCAGAGGGATTTTAATGGCAGGATGTCCTTCCTGGCAGGAGGTGCTGATAATGGAGTGGATCAACGACTCCAGCCCAAAAGGAGGAGATAAAACCACTTTACAGGATGCTTTATAAAAAGTCATCTAGCTGGAAAATTTCTTTTCAAAAACAAGCCAGTGCTGGAGAAGAAACCCCTGCAGACATTCACAGCCTTGACAGAATTGTTTAGGGTAACAGTAACAGGAAACAAGCCCCCAGATTATTTTATTGCTCAGTAAACAACTCAGTGTATCTTTCCTGTCAGTGCTTGGAAATCACAGAGTCCTTTAGGTTGGTAATGACCTCTGAGATCATCAAGTCCAACTGTGTTTGTCACCAAACCATGGTCCCCAAGTACCACAACCACACACCTTTTGAACACTTCCAGGGATAGTGATTCCACCACTTCCCTGGGCAGTCTGTTCCAATGCCTGACCACACTTCTAGAAAAGAAATTTTTCCTAAATGAGCCCTTTTACACAGCAGCCAGCTGGCAGTTGGCTCCTGGAGATGAGTGTGGAGAGAGGTTGCAAGTAAATTAGTGGAGCAGCAAAGGGGGTGAAGGTTACGTGCCATCACTTCAGGCCAGAGTGTCTGAAAAAATGCAAAACAGTTTCTTCCTATTTGGCTGAAAAGTGAATGGGGCAGTTCCCCATCCCTTCTCTTACAGGTGGTTCAATCTGCCTTTCCTTGGTGGGGAGCAGGTAAAGCTGTGCAATGTTATCTGTAGAGAGGAAGGATAAAGTGGGTGACATTTTCCAGAAGTGGAAAATCCAGCAGAATTAAATTTGATCCTTGGCAAAGGATAAACATATCTAACTGCCCAGTCCAAATGCTGAAGTCACCGTAGCTGACCCACGGAGAGGAAGAATGGTTTTGTGGTTAAGGCACTTCACTGTGATCTGAAAAATCTGGATTTAATTTCATCAGCCACAACCTCCCTGTGTGCTCACAGGCAAATCTCTTCCTATCTTTTTGCCCAGTTCACTATGTATAAAATGGGGGTGAGAACTCTTCTTTTCTTACTGATAGTGCTGCCCATGGGGAGTCTGCAGCCGTGGTGAAGTCCACACGTTGAAGCAACAAGTTTCAGGAGTGTGTCTCCTTGATAATGATTTTATCTATTCTCCTTCATGGAAGGAGCTGAATTCCCCACTTGAAAGCAGAATATTATAGCCACAATCCACTCCTATTAATGGGTCAGGATTTGAAACCAATTCCTGTATTATAAAAGATGAATCACAGCACAAAAATGACTTAATTAGCTGTGTAGACAGCCAGTGTGAGCACAGAATACCCCGAGCGAGGGTCCTCTCCAGCCAAACACCGTCCTTTAGGGAACTTGGCATTCCTTCCAGGCTGTGTGTCAAGGAGACTGAGCAACTTTACATCAACACAACATGGATTTTCCTTCTACCAAACTACTCTGCAATCTGTAATTTTTAACCTCACAAGTTTGAGATTGTACCTTAACATTTGCAGGAAGCAGATGGCTTCTGCATACTGCCAACCTGTTGTTACAAAAGCATCTTCCAAGAATTGTTTTCTACCCACAGTCGCTAACCATAATTAACCTTTCATGTGATTTAATAAACAGCAAAAAATATTTGCCATCTCATATTAATAAAGAGAGCTTTTCAGGACATTTTTTCCCCCCTCTTCAAGAACGTAGAAGCTGTGGCAATTTTTGCGTGTGCTTGTTTTTATTGCCTTTCAAATTATTTAGGGATGCAGTTCACCTATGCTGATTAAAGCCAAGGACAGCAGAACAGTGGATGTGCAGAGCATCTTCTGACATGGCACAAAGTGATCTTTTATTTCAGGAAAGAAAGGAAGCTGGGGTGAGAAGCACAACTGCTAAGTGTGGGGCAGAGAGGGAGAGCAGAACCCACCAGCCTCAGTGATATCAAGTTGTGTTTTCCAGCTTTCCCACACTCATGATTTTAATGCTTCATGGAGTTTTAAGTGATAATAATAGAGTCCTGTAGTACTTTGACCTTTTTTATCTTGAGAAACTTCACTGACTGGTAATTTTTGGGCAGCGGGCTCTCTCCCTATATATACACGTACCATGGTGACAGACACCTCCAAAGTGCCTGGGAGACAGCTAAGTGAAAAGTGGGATATTACCATGATTTCATTAATGAATGAAAATGAAGGTGTTGGCTAAGACTTACCCCCATATTACAGGGGAAATGAAATGGCAGACATAAGTAAGAAGCTGGCATGGGGGACCAAAGTACATCTTTCTGCTTCTGATGGGTAGTTGCTTTGGCTTAGGCTATCAAAGGCTTTCTGAAGAGCTGAAACTATAAAGGAAATATTCTCTTGGTTTAACCAATTTCCATAATGGGGGTAGGAAACACTGTCCCTGCTAGGACAGGAGAACTTCTTTAATTAATATTTCTTGTGACTGTTGAGTGCTCATCATCCATTAGTATGATAATGTACCTTTGAAATTACAAATACCATTATGATGATAACTGCTTGGCTATAAAAAATAAAATAAAATCATATACATACAGAGACAGAGCTGCAGCCCAGGAACTGATTCCAGGAGATGGCCCTGGGTTTTCTGTTTTCTCCCTGGTTTTGCTGGTAGATTGGAATTTGCCAAATGGTGTTTGGTTCCTGTTTATTATCAATATGCTGCCAAGACTGAAATGGATCAGCTTCAATTAAGATGGATGCACATCAAATTAATGCAAGCCCAAGGAGGCTGACTTTGTAGCTGAAAATAAAGTATAGTAAAATAATTAAAAAATAATTTGCTTTCTGAATCTAGAGATTAGGCAAGAGAAACCAAAGATCTCAAAGAGACAACATTTTTTTTTTAACTAAGGATAAAACTTCTGTTTTTATAAATATAATATGCACCTGAAACCAACCAACCAGTTCCAATGTTTTCTCTGCGTCACATTTCAGATGTTGACTCATATATTTGCTTGCCTGGAATACAGCAGAAAACCATCACTTTGTTAAAGATGCCATTTCTTTGACTATTACTGGTAGCTTTTTCTAGTAATTAATGCTTCGGTTATGCCAGTCTGTGGGTACACTCCTTATTCTGCTCCAATTTGTGATAATTTTGTCCCACTCTTGCTCTACAGATTTTTTTTTTAGTGTTAAATTTCACCTAGTTTAGAACAACTTAAAAATATTATTCCCATTAAAAAATTATTTTCCTGTGGAGACTGTAAACACAAAATGTTTATCATGATATTCACAAGTTTGAAATATGCAAATACAGTTTTACTTTTGTAGAGCTCAGTGAGATGCAGAGTAGAAGAAACATTGGATCAGTAATCTTTTATACAATCCTTTTTCTCTTTGCCTGGTACCTCAAGGTGCCCTCTCTGACTCTGAAAATTCAGTTTGGTGCTGCTGTTGTCCTTGGAAACTTTTTTTAAAGCCAGTTTACAAGGTCTAACCAATTGAATTTAATTTTCTTTCTGATTCAGTTTAAAATTCAGGTGGAGGTTTCGCCTTTGTTCTGAATTTTCTTTTCCCTGTCCAATGTCCCAATATTATTATTATTATTACTATTTTAATATAAAGGTATTTTCTTGCTGTTGTTTCTTGTTTTGCTTTTTTTTGGTTTATTTAGCCTGTTGGGATTTTTTTCCCCTTTTCTTCTACAGGATGGTTTAAACAGTCACTCCCAGCACTTTTTGGATTCATTGGATGCAGCTCAAATCCACGGGACAAACATTTTGTTGCCACAAGAGCCCCGAGGATCTATAATCTGCAGTTCCTTTCAGTCCCCTGGCAGCCGTTTCCAGCCAGGACGTGTTTGATGGGTTTTTTGGAAGAACAGGTTTTCATTCAAGAGATGTTACAGCAAAATTCGAGCAAGGTCTGCAGTGGTCTGTGTCCGAAGGCAACAAAGCCAGCTTTCTCCTCGGGTTTGGGTTTCTTTTCAGCACTTACCAACTTTGTCTCACAACACCCTTGAGGAGGCAAAAGCGCTTTTTGTTCCTTTATTAACAGGCGAGGGAAGCGGGACATTAAAATCCCGGTGGTGCAGCAGGAGGCAGCCCCGGGGATGCCTTGGCGGGGCAAAGGGGGGGTTTGGGGTGATGCTTTGGGTACCCCCCCAGCCCCTGCTCACCTTACCCTCCCTAACCTCCTCTCACAAATTTATTCCCTCAAAATTCAGAGCCACAAAGGTCTGGGAGAGCTGCTTCAGCGAGAAGGCAGAGGATTTATTTGCCGCTAACCTCTTTGGGGAGTTATTTTTTGTCCCTCTCCAGCCTGCACACGGCCCTGCCATCGCTGCTGCCCCTCGCCAGTTTTAAGGCATTTATACACAGATCCCTGTGGAGGAAATGGGCTCTTTTTGTCCCGTATTGCAGATGGCAGCTGTGAGAGAGGAAGATTTATATTACTTGCCCAACTTTGCCCTGGAAGTCTTTGGCAGAAATTTGCACCCTGGTCTCCAGCCTCAGGCTACAATTTGTGACTGTCGCTCCTGGCTCTACTTCAGCCTCTTCTCTCAAAGCAGGAATAAGGACAATTGCCATCTTTCACCCTTTTATAAAAAAAATCTCATGGTAATTTATTAATATTTTTTTAAAAATCCTCTCTTTGAAGTGGTTTGAGACTGTGGAAAACTCCATTTTCATTAAAAGGAAAATTAAAGTTATGGGCAAAAAGGCTGAAGCAGAAAGACTAGAAACTGTAATACTAACAGAAAAAATTCAACATTAAAACAACAATCTGCTGCTCCAAGGGTCATCCTGTGATTTACATGGAGTAATTCATGATTTTCCAGCACAGTTGCCGGGCAGACCTTAAAGATCGATGCCTCTGAGGGAATACTAATTTTAAAAAGTATTCAGCTCCTCATCAGATGTTGAGGAGTATGACATGCTTTCATTTCTCCCTGCACATTAGCCAAATTAAATCAAAATAAATATCAATGAAAATATTGCACAGGACATAAAACCCCATCCATTTGTGCTCCATCCATATGCTGCTTTACGAGACGCTGCGTTTCACTCCTGCTCCGCTCTCCGCTGCCAGCCCCGAGCGCGCAGCAAGGCGCGGAGTCCCTGATGTGCTTTAGGCATTCATCCCTCTGATACTGCACCCCGGGGCCTGCCTGCAGTTTTGTTCCCATCCTGTGTCTTTGCCAGGCTTGTTTGTGCCCACAGGCAGCAGCCGTGGCCTGGCCAACGTCTGCCAGGCCAGCTCCAGTCCCGGCCACCGGCTCAGGCTGCGCCGCTGCGGGACCAGCCACAAGGTGCATTCCTGCCAGCAAAAGTACAGTTTCTAAAAGGTGCTTTTTTCATTAATTATCTTAGGGTGGTTTGGACAAAGCAAACATTTCCATGTCCAGGAAGTTGTTTCTCAGGGATGCTGGCGCGTTCATCCCTCGCTGTGCCTCTGCATCTGAGGCGCCGCGCAACCTGCAAAGCACGGAGCACCCGCGACAGAAATCACAAACCACAACTCAGGGTTTGAAAATGCAACCAATTTGTGCTGGCTCAGGAGCAAGAGCAGCGATTTCTGCTTTTAAAATGGTGCAGTTTTTAGGGTAATGTGATTAGAGATTCAGCATTTCCCCCTCTCATTATTATTTAGCTCCCTCATTTGAATGTTCAGGTTTGAGAGAAGGGGGATTGCTTGGAAATTACAGACGCAGCCAAATTTCTTCCTTCCCCTTTGACAGGGCAGCGCTGATGGTTATTGTTCTTTTCTAGCTGCATTACGCTGTCCTTGATTTTTGTTTCAAGCAGTCTAATGGCATGATGTCAAATCCTGCTAATTGGTTTAGGATTAAAATGCAGGGCCACATCACTCTCTTGATTAACCAGCAGCAAAACTGCTTTTGTCTAACGATCGTTTCAGAGGAGAAAGAAAATAAAACGTATAAAGGAAGCGTCAGGCTTTTGTCAGTAAAAATACATAGGAAACTGCTTGTTTTTTTTAAGGAAAAAAAATTTGCCACTATGAGGCCCACTAAGTTTTGACTTGTAGCAGTTCAAAAGCAGCCCTGCGGGAAAAGATCGCTTCCTGAGGAGCAGGGACTGTGCTTTTATGCAGCATCCAGCCACTTGCTGCGCCTCACCTGCCTGGACCTGCTCATATTTAACACACCAGCAAGAAAAAATCAGCAGGAGCATCTCAGCCCCATTTCTGGCCTCTCTGGCACCCAAATGATTTCAGTCCCAGCCGAGTTTGCACCAGGATAAATAACTCAGGATTGAGCAAAATCTGTGGTGGGCATTGCAGCACCAGGGAGATGCTGGGAGCTGCAGGCTCTAGCAGGGACCTGTGCAGGGTGTGGGGTGCCTGGGGCCATGGGAACAGACTCTGCATCTGCACCATCCCCCTCCACTCACCCCAAGGACTGAGAAATTAATTCTGCATCCTGAAACGGGGTTGTTCTTGCTGGGACAGAGCTCACCTGTTGGGTAATGAGCATAAAGAGGTAGTTTTTCATGGGGATTATTGAGAGAGGAAGAGGAGAATTCATGGTTCAAATTAAAATAGTGGAAGCAACACCAAACCACTACTTTGCTACCCCTCTGCTGTTAAAAAAAATACCCCAACAAACTCACAAGAACACCCCCATCAACCCTCAAAGATTCTCCCTATTGCAGTGTTTAATCTCTTTGGCTCCTGTTTTCCCTGACCAGCTGAGGGATTTAATTTCTAGGGAATTAGACATCCAATTCAGGGCATTGTTTTGGGAAATATGCACACGATTTACCACACACAGTCCTGAAAGTCAGCATCGGACCCAGCGCTCCCAGCACGCTCCTGTCCCGTCCCTGCTCTGCTGGGAGGTGAAAGGGACTTTATTGGGAAGGTTTTGATGCATTTGGCATGTCTTTGAACCTGGCTCCCCCAAAGGGAGAGAATTAACTCAGGCAGAGAAAGAAAAAAGGAAATAAAAGGGCCCTTCCCATCTGCCCAGCTGCATTCAATGGGGAGCTTTTTAAAAGGTATAATAGAGGTTTGTGTGTTCCTGCTGAGATTTGTTCTGGTCAACTTCTCCAGGGCGCTCAGACGGGGCGGTGTAGTGTGCCCACCCTCCTCCAGCACCCTCAGAAAGAAATTACAGTGGGTTTCCTTTTTTTTTTGTGCTTATTTTTTTCTGCTGCAAAAAGTGTATGCCCTGCACACACTTTGCTCTTGCACAAAAGCGACTTGAGCCAACCCTGCTGAAAACTAATGTGGGTGTTTCTCTGAGTTTTTACCAGCAGTGTAGTAAAGCCTGGTGTTCCCAAGCATGGCATTGAGGCATCCAACCCCCTAATATCCCTACAGGATCCAGCCCAGGTTTTCCTAGAGAGCATCTCAGGGACGGTGGGGATGGGGAGCATCCTACGGCTCAGCCCAGTTTTCCAGCATCCTGTTGTGGAGGTAAATCAACAGCACATTGGCCATACTCCAGAAGTTGTCCTGCTCTTTATTGTGCTCTGAGACTTGTTGGTGTGGTTATTAAAAGCCAGGTCGGCTGCAAAGCTGATTTTTTTTAATGTACTCCTGGCCCCAGAGCAGACGAGATGACATTTAGCAACACCAAACGCTCAAGAAGGGGCCCTGTGTCAGCACCCAACAGGTACAGAAACGCCTGAGAAGTTCTTGGCTGTCATGAGCAGCTTTCTGCTTTACAAACTATGATAGAAAGAGTGGAAATATGCTTTGTCTGCTTTTCCCTGACTCTGGGACTCCAAAGCAGGAAGATGAGAACATCCTGCACACATGTTAATTAGTCATTCCTTAAAACCAAATGTCACAGCGCTCATATTTAATTCCAAGAACAGACTGATGAATATGTACGTTTAGTTATATTTCATTTACATACTCTGGGATTTGTTAAGAGACGCCTAATAAAACCATCTAAAAGGAATTAGATGTTCTCCTAACAACATTTATTTTAAATTCATGTATATCAGAGGAACATTCCCAATACTGTAATAGGGGATTTTCACTGATATAAAATACATATATTGCATTTCATAAATGAAGATAGGGAGTTAAAGCAGCCACTCTCTAAATGGGATTCGATTCTTAAAGTAGCAAAGGCACAAAATGGGACTTTGAGGGTCAGGGGAGGCAGTGATTGGGTTTGTAGGAGACTAAACAGGATGAAGCTCAGCACCCAGAAGGCTGTAAGAAAGTGTCCACATGAGGAAAATATTAAAGGAACTGAATTAGCTACTCAAAGCCAGCAGGAAAAGAAAATCCCCATGAGACATTTGCATCCTCTTATTTTCAATTTCCCAGTTCTATATCTAATACTTTTTGAAATTTATTTTTTCCTTTACTCAGAGACCCTGCCATTGGAGCAGGATCCATCCAGGTAGCTGCACTCAAAAAAACCCCAAACCATTCCAGCCCTTCAGGGATTTTTTTTCCCTTTTCAAACCACACCAGTTTATAGGAAAACCCCTGTGGTTTTGGTTTTGTGTTTTGTTCTTCCCTCTCTAACTGCCCTGCACCCTGGGAGCTCCCGGGGAGCACAAAAGCGTGGCCGCGCGTCCTGGCGGGCACATCATCGGCTCGGCAGGTCCTGCCGCGGGAATTCAGCTCACACTGCCGCGGATGTGTGAGCCTGGAACAAATCTGGCTCACTCGCCTGCCTTGGCCGGCCTCCGTAGGGCTAGCAGTAAAATCTCCTTTCAGTCTATAAAAATCTGCAGAGATATTTGGAATGTGCAGAGGGAGCAGATCTCCCGGGTAAAGCAGAGCAATGATTAAAATAGCCACTTTCCTGACCGTAATCGCAATTTAAATACTGCAGCTTTTGTTTGCAGAATGGCTTTGGTTTATATTCTAGTGACAGTCACACAACTCCAGGGGTTGTTTTTGGAGTTAGTGGCAAAAACATGTGGTTTGAATTTAAAGTCCTGAAGTTAGAGGATCAACGTTTCTCCAGCAAAGATATTGCCAGTGTCTCTGTGAGTCATAATTTTAAATCATCAGGAACCTGAACACTCCTCATTAAATGATTAAAGGGAACAGTAATGAAAAAGCTAAAAGAAAGGATAAATATACAGCCATAGAAACAGGAACATCTATTTTCAAAGCAGAAAAAAAAATACTACCATCCTGACAAAGGGCAGTAAACTTATCAAACTAACTCACTTCTTTTCTTTTTTTTTTTTTCAGTTGAGAATATCATCTTTATAAAGCAACAAATTTCAGACGGCAGGGTAAGATTACAGCTCTTCCAGACTAGGACTAGGGTTTTCCCATAAATAGGTTATTGCTGTGGGTTCTCGTCATAATTAACTCTGTATTTATGCCTCACTTTCTGAGAATAAAATGATCCCTGAGACTAAGTGCTTGAAGTTTCCTGTTGGGGTATCAAGCTTGTTTCCCTCTATGAGCTCCATGTTCATGTTTTCCCCAATAGTCACAGCCCCAACTCAGCTCTCCCACACCTGAGCTCATGTCCTTCCCCCCTCCCAAAATAGAGAGTGGAACATGCAAACCTGGGCTGGGCTGGGTTTTGCAGACCAGCAACTCTATACAAGACAGAGGAGAAAAGATAACCCGGCTCTGTGAAAAACATACCTCAGCTGAGCTGCTTTTTCCTTCCTCAGAAAGATCAGGGACTGTCCACTTCTCCAAAACCATTCTGACCAGTTTCAGTGAGGCCTGGAATGGGAATGATTGTGGTTACCAGAGATGGTGCTTGTTGGAAACCTTGGCACATTGAGTTTACAGGAATTGCATTGGGTGGGTTGCAGTTTTGCTCTTTCGGTGCCTGTTTTGAAGAAAATACGAGAAAAAAAACAAATAAACAAAATATAAAAAAAATAGGTGAGTGTATTGACTGAGGCATTACATAGCATAAATAAATATAAATACATGAGGCTTGCTGCCTGACTGTATCGATACATTGGCAAGAATTCAAGGGTTATATTTGAAATGCAGAAAATAATCCAGTGAGTCATCTTCCCCACGCTTTGGCTTGCTATCCTCTCCCATTTTCGCTTTGACCCGGGAGGGCACAGCACACAGCCTGAAAATAGGCAGTGGGATGATGTGGCGTGGCTGCACCGCTCTGCTCCGCGCGGGAAGCGCCCAATCCCATCCGCAGGCAAACGGGAGGGATGCTCAGGAAAAGTCTGAAAAATGCTGCTATCATAGGCATTCTCATGCTTTTCTTGGAACTGCGTTCCACCAGCCAAGGGGAATGAGCAGATAAGAAGAATCCCCCCAACATAGGTGATAATAATAACAGTGACAACGATGATGATAATAATAAAATAATGACACATAGAAAGTCAACTGCAAAGTCAATGCATTTCTAGTCCACAGGTCAATGGACTGAAAACCGAATCACAAACAAAATCAGAACAGGAAACTGGAGGCACACGGTTTAAATATGAAAATGAAATTTTGGATTTAACATTTGCAAATGTAAAAATAGGATTCAGCCTTAGGCTCCATTACAGATGACTCTACCATGACAGCTTGGCAAACTGAATCAGTGACTTACCTCCCCAAAACAGCTCTTTTCTAGCAGATTTCCGGGCCAGGCAAGTCGTTGTAGTATGGCCTGAAAGTGTCTTAATGCAAATGGCCAAGGTGGGCACATGAGAGCAGAGAGGTGGCTCCAACACCTGGGTCAGCAAACTCTTTCCTGATGACTTTCCAGGGCTCTGCTCTCCCGCTTGCATTAGATGCTGCTTTTAGAGGGGACAGGACTTTTCCACAGCATCCCCCTGGTCACTGTGGGGTGTGGCAGGGGCTGCACCAATCCCCAGATCTGATCCTGGCACTTAACTCCTCTGCACTGACCTTGTGCAACTCAGCTGGACATACCCTCCCCTCCCTCATGTCCCTAAACACGAAATGCAATCCCCAGGAGAGAGCCTGTGCTCATGATTTTCTATTAATCTGCTGCTTTTCTGGAGAAGGAATCTGACAGTCCTGATCCACCCTGTTCTGCTCCTCCACTATGGACCACCAAATCCTGATTCACATGAGCATGAGCTGTTGGTCAGGTTAAAGAAACTTTGAACTTACATATATAAAAAAACCCAATAACAACAAATATGTACGTGTACACACATATAGTATATAGACACGTGCACAAGATGGTAAGCAGAAGTTACGTAAACGTCTGTGATTCTAACCATAGTTGTACACAGTAATTGTAATACATTGATATGTCATTTCTAAGGATCCAAGGCATAATTTAGAGAAAGGCTTCTTAAGAGTACGGCACCTGGCCTATAAACAGGTAATTTCCCATCATGCCACTGTTCTCCTGTCCTTACCCAAGCCTTACTAGTTCATATAAGCTGTAGGATCCTTCACAAACTACCAACATATTGTGTTCCTATCTAGGATATTGGCTGCACTCTGTTTTTATGCAGCTTTTGATCCCCAGTCCTAAAGCATCCATATGAGGGGCCTTAAAACAGGTGGGTATGTTTGCAAGAGCAAGCTTTCTCCCCCATCCTGCCATCTCTCATCTTGCCATCTTTCATCTTGCTTTGTGGATTTTTCCACTAAAACAATCAAGCACTAAAAAAAATGATTGAAGTCTTGAGACCTATGTATTAAGATACTTCTTTTTTGTTTTTTCTTTTGCACATTGGAAGGAGTTCTCTCAGAGATGTGTCAAATGTGGCTATTTCTTATTTTATCATCTCAGTCCAACAGCCGGGCAGAGTCACACATGGGACACCATGACCGAGGGCTTGGTTAAGGATGCAGGAGAATGTTCCCTTTTCTCTCTGCATCCATCCACACACAAATCATATGTACAACATGGGTGCCTGCTAAGAAATGGATTCAGCACATTCACTAAAGAGATTGTTTTCTTAATAATTCCTCCAAGTATGGGAAAACAACCGAGTGCTCAGCCCAGAGGCATCCCCAGGGCCATCGTGGTTTTGTTCTGTCCTGCCCTTGGAATTTTGTACTTTGCAAGTCCCTGGAAAGAGGGATGCTCATGCAGCAGCATAAATCCCTTTGGTGTGCTACCACGTGCCTTCCCTTGGACAATTTGTATTACAGAGGAGCTACAAAGAGGCAATATGTTTGGAAAGGCTGATAGAGGAATATTGCTCATATAGGCAAAACATAACATTTTTAATCCTATCCTCATTTAATTTTTTAAGAAAAATAAATGATCCCTGTGTCTTGGCATATGCATCACGTTGAAATGGAGCCATTACTCTGGGCAGCTTTTCCACAATGTCTTGCATAATGTGGTATGAAAATCATGTACAGCTCCTGCATTTGTATCTCAGAAGGAAAATAAAAGGCAGTTAAATTACAATGCAAGAACTAAGCTATGAATGGATGTTGCATTCAAGAAGTCTAATGCTTAAGAGGGGGAAATGACAAGATTTTTTTTTCCTCTTCTAGATATTTTATCCTTGCAACAAGCTCAACCGTCAAATGTTTAGAGAAAGGTCAAAACGAGTCTATCTGTCTTTTTTATGTGAGTTTGTGAAAGGAATCTCTCCGCGTGGAGTTGTACAGGAATTGACACGATAAACCTAAATGGCTCCTTTACAACTGTTAGGGTTTTCTGTAAACACATGCTGTCCTGCCAGCCAACCAGCTTCAAACCCGGGTGCTGAGCACAGCAGATGGTCTATCCTGCCGATACACACGCTACTAATTCATATTTCAATACGCAGCTTTGCTGCCTAAATGAAGCCACTGCCTCTTGAAAAGTTTTACAACTTCCCATAACTGATAATCTTGGAGAGGTTAATTGTGATGGGAGGGGAAGGCTGCAAAAAGGAGGCCCCTGGCTGTCACAGGAATGGACATTTTGGAGGTGCTTGTTGCACCGTTATGAATTGCAGACACGAGTCCTGCCATGCAGTGCCTCCTGCCAAAGGGAAACCATGGCATGGCTGTGCTGGATTAAAAGAGGAATAAATAAACCCAGAGAAATCAGCCCTGCAGAACAGAAAAGGTGAGTGGCAATGAAAAATAGGGCTACTGGCAGCGTAGTGGTCGCAACACCTTGCTATTGGCATGGCCATGTCAGAGGAGGATTTTTAGGGGAAGGCAGGTTTTTGGGAGCGCTGCAGGATAATGCAGGAATTTAAACAGCTGCCTTGACCCTTAATGCAACAGCTCTGCTACTGCTGCTATCTGCAGGAACATATTTTGGCATCAACACTTGATGTAAAAACCCTTGACTAAATCAGTTTCCTTTATCATCTCCTGCAACAACCAGCTATCACCTTACAGGTTTGGGTAAGATGGTGCAGTAGAAGATCATCATCTTTCCACTGGGCTGCCAGAGCAGGAGGTGAAGGGGAAATTGTTATTTCACCTTGAAAAAGAAAGGAGCAGGGGAAAATGCAGGCTCTTAGGGGTTTTATGACTTTATGATGCAGGGTAGCAGATTTATGAAGCTGAAGGTACCGTGGACATTGTAGCACGCAGAACCTTGGGCACATCAGGCCAGGGCTTGTCACCATGGCCTATGGCTAGGGCATTCTGGTGTCACCAACCAGTGACTCTGAGGGTGAACTGGGAGCATCTACTGGTGACCCATGGACCACTGCTCCTCCTGATGGAGGAGGACACAGGAGACACATCCTAAACACCTCCACAAGTGCCTGAAGATGGATGTTCCGTGCATTTGGCCTGGAGCCCTCACATTGTTGTATTAACTTCTCTCCATTGCTGACAACTGCTTACACCAGAAAGAAAAAATAAAGCTAAACCCCTGAAGGAGCACTGATCCTCAGCATTAATAACCCCTCTCCTTGCAAGGGAATTGCTGCTTGAATTCCCTTTGCTATGGTTTTATCAAATGCTGCACCTCCTCCACTGAGCCATGATCAGCTGGGCAACTTCATCAAGTTCAACACTAAGTAGGAGCAGAACCTCCTTCTTAAATTCATTTAATCTTTCTCCCAAAGGAGAAATGCAAATTCCTATTAATTTTCTCTTTTTATTTCGAATTACCTACTTCTTTTCCAGAGACTAAACTATAGAGGTGTTTTTCCAAATCCACAGTTTTTTTTCTCTGGCTGTAACAGAGAATGAATGGTTCTGATAAATTTGTTACAGGGGAAAACAGAACAAAAGTGTCCCTAAGAGAGGGAGAACAACCATTGTTTTGATACACTATTTTGGCTTTCCTTGGTTAAAGAGTCTCAGATGTATAGCTGGGTTTATTTTTAAAACAAAACCCCTCCAAAACAACCCAATTTTGAAATCCTGTGTATTTTTAAAGAATAGAAAACTAAAATCAGGAATTGCTGCAGAAGTCACTCACACTGTAAATAAGGAGAACATAAATCAGCAGAGAGACAGAGTCTTACAACTTAATGACTAATTAAAAAAACACCAGTATGCAATTAAGGAGTATCCTTTGATAAACATGCTGTACTACATGAATGCAGACACACAGCATTGCAATAATTTATTATTTTTATATCCTAGGCATAAATGCATGGCATGTGTGCATGTGTATGATATTGATGCAAGGTAACACGCGGGGCTCTGTGTTTGAAATGAAAACTCTACTTGTTTGTCTCTATTTGAAATGAAAAATCTCCTTACTGTAAATCACATAACCCCCTTCCATTTAGATTTAAAATTTCTCCTTGGCACACCTACTGCCAAGCTATGGCTGAAAGGCACAGGAAGCATTTCCAGAGGGAAAAGTAGAAGCTAACGAGAAACAGCCATGTGTCTGCACCTTTTTGTGAGGTTTTGCAGAGCTCTTGGTCCATGGGATAGGAGTCATTGCAAAGGGCAGTGGCACTATTTCTGATGGATCAAGGGGTCTTGCCTTTCCAACTTGTGGTCACCTAAACCACTTTCAAAGTCTTCTAAATGAGTCTTATTCCCATCACACACATCCAACAGCAAACCAAGTGCTGCCATTTGCAGCTCCAAAATCCTTTCCCCACATCCACCTGCTTCTCTCTGTGCCTTGACTGAAGGCAGTCATTGACAGACACAGCACTACTCACATTTCGGGCTCCTGAAACCAAGATACTTAATCCCATGGATGGCATGCACCATGTTGCTGAAGAACACCTAGGACAGAGCAGGTGGATGATAATAAGATGGATTGACCAGACAAAAGATGAGCAGCAAAGCAACACAAGCTCAACATGCCATCCCTCAGAGCTTATCTCATTTCTCCTGCAGCCAGGCTGTTTACATCGGGAATACATTTTCTAAAATTCTCCTCCTTTCTTACTTTCTGGAAAATCCTCCCAGAAATGCTTGGCTCCCTGCAAGCCATGGGGGGGTCTCGGGGTGCTGCTCAGGTGGACAAGTGGCTGCGCTCCCGCCTGGAGGCAGAAACCACAGCAGCAAAAAACCAGATTTCACGAGAAGAGCAGGGGAGGGAGGGGATGAACAAAAAAAGAGAAAAGGGAATGTGTTAGTTAACTTCGTGTGGTTGTTCGAGCCACTTCCTGACACCCGAGCGAGTCATCTGAATTTAACACATTTCTCTTTTGCATTTTGCAGCTCACCTTTAAGAGAGCACAAGGCGGAGGAGGTGGGAATATATGGACTTCAGCCCTTCCCATCAGTTTCCCCCTGTTACTTTCAAAGATTTTCTATTTAGAAAGGAAGGCTTTTTTTTTTCCTGCTGTTCATACATTACACATACTTCCCAGCCAAAATATCTTGCTTGTATATTTTTTTAATTTAACCTACATTACTCAACATTGCTCTAAGAATAATTAAAGAGAATTACTTTCTCTGTCTCTTTGATTTACCTGAGATTTTATTCTGAAGAGTATTTTAAGAAAAAACATTTTAAAAATGGAGAGATTAACAATTACAGAAAAAAACAATCCCACATCCTCCTTCTTGTCTGAATCTAATGAAAATGTTTAAACTGCATGGATATTTATCCTTATGAAAAACATATGAACAAAACAAAACCCCCAGTATTCTGGTGAGATTCTGTAAACAGGACAAAACGTTAACTGCGGAAATATATCACTTAAGACCTTTATTTCCTTCTAGCTCTTTCCAGGCACCAAACGAGCTTTGCATGCAGATTTTGTTTCAGCTGGGTGGATTCATTCTCATAACTATTCTCCAAAGCCCAAGCTCTGAGGTCAGCCCTGCTCTTTCTGCAATGGGATAAATATTAACAAGTGTGACTAACCCATTCCTTGCGCCCTTCTTAAATTTTCCAGAGTGTGTCAGCAAGCATGAAAGCCAGAGATCAAAAAAGGCAAGGCTTTTATTGTTGGAACCGGATGGGAGCAGGGATGCAATATAGGCAAAGTCCCAGCACCTCAGAGAAGTTGGTTTATAACAACACCAATAAAAAATGAGGGAATTACTGGGCTACAGGAAAATGACCTTGTTCTCCTGCTCAAAAACGAGTCAGTTTTCACTTGACCCCTACATAATGTTTTACAAGGGCTGGACCAGCGCTCCAGGAGCAAACCTGGCCTTTCCCTGTGGGTCCCAAAGGATCCAGAAGGGAACAGAGGTTGTGGGGAAGGTGTAATATCGCTCACGGCCTCCTGGGCAGAGGTGATGGGGCTGTGGTGACCTCAAGGGCTCAGGCTCACTCCTGTTTTTCTCTGCACAGCTTCTGCTTACAAAATTTCATGGATAATCTTCCTCCCTGCCATGCAGTGCATCCTGCTGTGACCCAACCTGTCCCCCATGATGGAGTTTGTGAGACCAACACACGACTGGTTCTATCACCCAGATGTTTCTAGGGGGGAAACTCTTAGTTTAACAAATCCGGTGTTCAGTAAAGCACCTCGAGATGCATATTACATGAGCAGTTTGATCTGTGCAGCAGCAGCAATGCAGAGCCCAGTTTGGAGAGGAATTGGGATACAGGAGCCAAGCAGCTTTGTACATAATCAGTTAAGTGACAAGAAAGATGTGGATTGCACTTCTGGTGAGCAGGGCATTGGGAAGGGAGGGAAAGAAACCAGAGAGGGTTGGGAATTTAAAGGCATCTATCACATAGCTTCCCAAAACTGGACAAATCCTATAGACATGGGGAGAACACAGGGCCTCTGTACACACTGCTCATACCAAAAATTTGTCAAAACCAGATTACAGCCTTGAGAATATCCCTGCTCAAAGTCAGGTCTAGTCCTGACAAAACCAAAGAAAATTAAAAGCCAACTGGAAAAAAACCCCAAACCACCAGAAATGATGAGCAGAGGTATTAAATCCTGAAAGAGGTTTTATTCAGGTGATCAACCAAAACCTGGGCCCATATGATTCAGAGTTGTTCCCTCATAATGCACAGGCCTCTCGCTTTCCAGAACGTGTTTAATTCTCCTACGCATTCCCTCAAAGGAAAGGTATGCCCCACATTTCAACACCTCTGTTGCATCTACTCCACTGACCCCGCAAGAAATCATCTCACTCACTTTGTTTCCACACCTGGCTTTCCTCTCCTCCAGGATGTCAAACTGCAGAGCAGAACACACCCAAGAATATACACTTTTCTCCCTCCATTCCTTGAAGCACTTTAGCACAAAAATCAGGAATTTTTGAGGTTACTGGGTTCACAGATTATAAGAAAGAAAAGAAGATAGCTGAATTGTGGTCCTGACAGTTCCTGTTCCACTGTCTTGTTCCACCCTGGTGCAGTGATAGCCAGAGCTTCCAAAGGCATGAAGGGATCTTGAAAATAAAGGAGGAAAAGGCAACATTTAGTGACCCCTTATCTCATAGCCTGTGATATCTGCCATGGTTTCACAGAATACATGAAAAGCTCCTGCAGACACTGTACAGGAGAGGTGGACCTGGCCAGAGGTGACACTAATGAAAACAAGCCTCATACCCAAACCCCAGATCAAAAGAAAGCCCTTATGTTTTTCCAGCATAGGAAATATTTGGGTTTTTTTAGTCAGTGGTTCCTCATGTCCTAAAAATTCCAGTGTGTAAATGCCAGACACCCAGATGAGTTCAAGGAGAGTCAAGAAGGAGGCTTCTGCAAATCAGTGCGCAATGCTCTGCCGAGGTCACCATGTCCATGGCACGGCAGTGACATTCCCCGCAGCAGCGCCAAAGGAGCCGTGTGGGAGAGGCCGTAAGCAAAAGTCCCAGGAAACTTTGTAACTTGCATAACTTCTAAACTCTGCCCAATTAAACTGTGGTTCCATTAAACTTTCCTTTAGCTGGCAAAGGACTGGCTGAGTTATTATGGGGAACAGCCCCAGGCAATTAAAAGCAAGAGCAACATTACAAATCTACGATTGGGTAGACAAAAATCCCTTGCAAAAGACACAGCCTTACAGAGTTATAGCTTACCCAAATGGGGAGAACCAAATTAAATGAAAAAACATATTGTATATTATCTTAATTTATATATGAGATTTTAGACAGTTCCAGATTTCTGGATTAAATACAATACCATGTGGCTCCATTAAGCCTCACTGGCCTTTTAGAATATTATTGAAAGAAATAATATATAACAGTTTGAAAGGTTTTTGGATGCTTGGTGGCATCATTATGCAATTTATTAATGTGTGGGCAGAGTGACTAATGCCTCCAAGGATGTATTTTTAGTTTCAAAAATAAAATACATAAAAAAGAAAAGTATGCTGGGGGGGGCCAAGAAGGAAAAGCTACAACTGGGTTTGTGCTGGAGGCATGTGATGGCATCCCTTACTCTGTCTGTCCCTCCACACACCCAGTACCCAGAATAGCCATTCTCCTTTCACTTACACCATTCCCAAAGGGGCCCAGAGGCTCCAGCTATTGCAGTTTGGTAGAATTTGGATATTTAGCTCCTTTTCTGGCATCTTTCCTCCATTTTTAAGGCTGAAAGGGACAATTCAGATCATCTAGTTTAATGCTCAATATAAATCCCCAAGAAAATAATTTCACACATTCACTCGCTAATTGAGCCTACTACTATATGTTTCATCAGTCATCTGGGCTGGCCTCCAGTTCTGATTTCAAGATGCAAAAGGATGACAAATCCCCTGCCCCCTTCAACAGTCTGCCCCCTCTCCCTTCCCAATCTCAATTTTGCCTGTCTTAAATTTCCAGCCATTGCATCTCGTTATGTTTTTCCCCCATTAGACTATAAAGCCATTTTGTTCGCGGTATTTTTTGCTCCAAAAGCATTTACTGCCCAGTCAGGGCACTGCCTGATCTGCTTTTTTTGCTAAGTTCACCAAATGGAGCACCTTAAGCCTCTCTCCACAAGATTTCCTTTTCCAACCCTCAAATCATTCCTGTAAAACTGAGCCATAGGCTGAGAGTTTACAGCCTTCATCATGAAGCCGAGTCCCTGAATCTCAGGTTAATAAACTCTCTATTTTTTAATAAGGCTTCTGTGAAATGACCAGAAATAGTCCCACAGGATGTGTTATTTGGAGGTAACTATTTCCACATGGGTTGGAGGTACAGCCCTGGGAGCAAAGCCTGGGGAGAGGAGTAGGACAGCTCTTTACCCTTTTCTGCCGCCGTTTTTAGCACTCTCCCAAGCTGCATTTCAAAAGCCAGGATTTTTCTTGAAGGACCCATCCTGGTGGACATTTCCTAGACCACTAGGAAGAAGCTGAATGATTTTACCTCCCTATGCACACGTGGAAACCAGCTCCTGAGAAAGCTGCTTCTCCCAGCACAAAACCTTCCCTGTGCTCAACAACACTGGGAGCCCCATCTCCATCATGAGCAGAGGCACTGACAGGTCTCGGCACATCTCTCTTCCCAAACTACTCCTTCCCCATGCCCAAAGAGATATCTAGAAAATCTCTGAGACATCACCAGAGCCCCTCCTTCCCCCAAAATTAACAGGATTAAAAATAAAACCCTGAGGTTTTTCTTCCTCATCTTTTTCCAGTGTTGGTGCCCATGCTTTGGATCTGCTTCTACCCATTATTAATTGGTTTTTTTTGCTGCTTGTTAAACGACAGTGGATTTTCACAGGAAGCTTGGCTCTAGATCTTTGGACAAAATATTGCCAATATTGCCACAAATGCAGTGAAATGACAAGACATGGTGAGTTCTAGACAGTCTCCTCAGGCGCCGGAGCTATAGCTCGCTGTTCCACAGATTCTGGATGACATAATACTCCACTTTTTCATCCATCCTGTTTGATTTGGATGTTGGATTACACACAAAATGAGGAGTTGGAAAGAAGTGCCAGCTCAGTTCCATTTGGCCTGGCCTTTAGATACCCCACAGGGACAAACTTGCTGCTCTGAACTGAGACCAAAAATTTCAGAGTCAATCATAAGTGATAAAATATCTGAGTGAGGTCAGTGCCACTTTAAAACTTGTTTTCCTCACTTGATTTGTTTGACTCTCTGTTGCTCAGCTTTACTCCCAATAATAGTGATTAAAATCCTTCAAGACAGGCCATTCACTTCACTTCAGGCCATTTTCTACCTCCCAAAGTTGCCTACACACGCTGTGAAATCTTCGTGTGACTTAAGAGCTCCCCTAACCTACCGTCACTATGTGGTTTCAAACAAACCTTTTGTTCTTCTGTCTGATGAAAAACCACCAATTTAAATGCAAATGTGAGTAGGCATTACAACTGGAGCAAACTAGCTAATAAACCCTCCAAACCAGCTAATACGACCTTCCTTTCCAGCTGTGAATTGTCCACAAAGAACATAGGGAACATCTGGACTAGAAGAACATGCCATTGATTAGTGACTCGGTATCCCAGTACTGGTGTTACACCCAAAAAGTAATGCAGGCTTGTGCAAGCAGCCTGCAAAATCTATTAGATTTACAGGATATTTTGAATTCTGGTTTGAAATTTACAATTTCCACATGGCAAGCAGAATTGCTCAAGTATTCTCAAAAATATCTGTGCTAGGCAAAGCCTAAAAGCTTGGTTTTATGGTGGAAGCAGGCAGGAACGGGTCAAAAATGCAAACAGGCTTGCATGCAAAGCAAATAAAAATAATCTTTGAAAGGAAAGAACATTAGTGGATGTTTCCTAATGGTCACCATTCACCCTGGTCATTCTTTGCACTCCACTTGCCAAAGGCATAAGGTTTTAATTCATAGTCAATGTAATGTTTGGAGTTTCATCTACTTGAACAATTCTTTGGGGACTGGTTGCAATAGCTATATTCTGGGTTTAAACTGTATTTATTTTTTAAAAAACTAGAACAGAATCTTACCAAAGAGTGAAACTGGAAAGGATAAAATTAGATTCCTGAACCTTCATCTCTTTTTAGAACCAGACATGAAAAAAACTGCATTCAGTTTTGTTAAATATTTTTTCCACATCTGGTGTTCAGTCAAAACCATAAGAAAAGTGCTGGAAATCTCACAAGAAGGCTCGTACTCTTGTGATTTCCAGTCCAATTTTTGCAGCCACAGGAGATCTGTACAGTTCAGATAAGAATCTCAAGCAGAAGCCAAACCCAAACTGTGAACCTCCTGAGGCTCACCCCACCCACAACAGCTTATGTCTTTACCCATCATTTGCAGCAGATGTTCTCCCAAATTCTCCAGTGAGATAAATTCCATTAAAAGTTTCAGGAGAAAGATTATAAGATACATACAATACCAAATAAAAGTGTCCAGAGGAGCTCATCATGGCCCATTAAACTATTGTTAAAGACCTTCATCCAGCAACATCTATTGATTAGAGCAGTTTGCTTCTCCTTAGGACTCATTTTTCCATGCTGGGCTTTGGGGGCTTTTTGATCTAAAGGCCACTGACGTCAATGAGAGCATTTCCATTGTCTTCAGCGGGCTCTGGATCAAGCCCTTGACAAGCTGGTTCCCCCATAGGTCAGTCTGGAGAGTGGGTTTCTGCCAGCAGATTGTCCCTAGAACATTTCACTGTAGATTTACAATCTTTATAAAATTTTTAAATGAAGTTCTATAGTTAGATTCATATGGTAAATCATAAATTACAGCAGACTCTGCAAGCTTGGGTTTGAGGGTTGGGAGGTTTTTTTTTTCATTTGGCTCTTGGGAAACATATAGCTTTTTTTCTGTAGGAACTTTTCTCCAAATGCTAATTTTACCTATTTTCTTTCTTTTTTTTTTTTTTTTTTCCCTTCTCAACAGAACATGTGCATTTTCACTGCCAAACTCCTCTGAGGAAGGTTGTGCCTGTGGCAGTGTTGGCGATGTGGGCAGGCAGGGACTCACCATCCTCTGTCTTGATGTTTGTTGGAAGGGCAGGAGGTGTTTTTGGGCTCTGCCTGGTACCAGACTAGTGAAAAAGGAAAGCAAGCCAAGAGTTTCAGAGTACTTTTCTCCTTTAAGGTGCATTTAAAGTTGGAGGAACATCTTATGTCCAACTCTTCCGTCAAACCCTTGAGGCATAAATCCCTGGAGCAAGGGATGATCCTCATGCAGAGCCTTGCACGCATGAGCAGTGCTGATAACTGGGACCTCAAGGATCTCAACACTTCCTACAGTGGCCAGGCCATGTGAGAGCAGGACACAAGAGAGAGTCCTTGGACTCCTTAGACACTTGAGTCCTAATTCAGATTCCCCCTCGCCAGAGCCTAAATTTAAGAATTCAAACAGCATTACCAGGCCCATCTGCAAAGAGAGAGAAATAATCCTACAATACCTTCTCAGAAACTCTGCGAGGCCACGAACTCTCTCTACACAGAGTAGTACTGTTCAGTAGTAAATGAAATCTGTTTTCACTTCCAAGGCTATGGCATAAATTACTATAGGCAGAAATCCAGCCTAGCAGGCAATGAACTGTATGGGGCCCACTCAGTTCCTTCCATCTTTAGCTTTGATTTTCATTGTTCTGTTTCATTAATAGAATTTCTTTTTTTTCCTTTTTTTCCCTCCCCCCGCTGTAATTTTTCTAAGCTGCTAATTTGCCAGCAGAAAGAACAGCCTCAAAATTGTATACCAGCTCCTCCAAAGCACCCACAAGAATCTGAACAGTTTTTAGCAGACTCAGCGTTTTCCTCTTTACTTCACAGCCCTGGTATATATAGAAAAAGAGGCTGAAGAAAGTCTGTTGTTGTGTTTGCACTGGGGGACCATAATCTGGCCACTTGTTTTCTGCTTAAAATACATTGCATTCTGCAGAGATTGTCCTTAAAATCAGGGTTATCCTCCCGAGTCAGTGGGGCTGTGGCAATTGGCACCATAGGTTTTGAAGGACATAAATATCACCCCAAACCAGGCGTCAGCTGAGAATGTCTTAATTCATTCTATTGTCTCGTTTATTCCTTTTATTTTTAAGGAGGGATATTGTCCTCAGATCATCTCTGCAGGAAGGAGAATGGGGGACATGCTCAGGAAAACTGTAAGGAACAACAAAATTGTCCAGAGATTTTTCCAACTCCCCCATTTGCTTTCCCATGTTCCCAGCCCCTAAATCCTATCAGGGAGCAGCTCCACTGCTGGCCCTTTCTCTGATCAGTGGTGTCAAAGGCTGTGGATGAACAGGCATTTCATCACCTCTAGCTGCCCCTTCTGATTCATGATGTCTATGAAAGGAATTAACAGCAATAAATTTGATTCAAATCCTATTTTTTCCCCAATAGCAGAGTTTGGGAGTGCATACAAGTGCTCCCTCTGGAAAGAGAACTGGAAAGCTAAAAATAAATGAGATGAATAGGGGATTACAGGATAAAGTGATGGCCACTTACAGCCAAACAGGATTCTCTGCTGGAGGCTGATAAGTCTCTTCTGATGTTGAGAGCAGTAGAGAATCTGCTCCATAATTTTTGTCCAACCAAGCTCTCCTGGAAATACCACCTGACCACCTACTATTTCCTTGGGGCTCTGGCAGGGAGGATTTTTGATGTCAGCCTCTGCAGGAGGGGCACATCCTGATTGATGAGCTCAGAGTGCTGGGGTCTGTGGGGTTGCATGACCCAGGTTTTAGGGACTGAGGTGAGAAGGGTGGTGTGGAAACCATCATCTAATGCATCCCTTGCCAAACTTACTTCCTCCCAAACTTGATTAAATGCTCACCAAGGAGGTTTCTGCAGGCAGTTAGGAAAGGGCACATAGCAGGACATTATCTGCCCATATCTGAACTTGGGATTTCCATTGTACTTTGGCTTTGCCTATCAAAAAGACCTTGCTTTATCTCCATTTTTGAGATACAAACTATCAGGCACAGAAAGGTTGAGAAATGAGCCCGAGTCTCAGAGCCAGATATAAAACTCATTAGTTCTTCATCCACAGGGAGCCCTTTGCTTCCATCTCATCCGAAGTGCCATACAAGCACCACTGTCAAAGGCATCTCAAAAGAGATCAATTTTATAGTGGTTTTACTCTTTGAAAGCATGAACAGGCTCTCCATTAGGAGCTATAATTTATCTGTCTGTGACCACTGACTGCAGGTCTATGAAATGCATCTAAATGGATTGCATGGAGCCAAAAAACTCAACCCAGATATGTATGGCACACATATAACAAAGCTCTGCAAGGCTGAAAGTGCAGAATATCAGCAAGTGCTCTGGTTTCTGGATTGATTTGGGAGGTAGGTAGGCTTAGCTGAGGGCTGTGGTTTCTAAATTGGACATGGTTACCTAAAACTATTGGAAATTTGAATTGCATGTCAGATGTCTGGAATAAATGGACTCAAGAGACATAAGAAAAAACATGTGGCCCAGTACTTTTCTCTTTTTTTAATGTCTTTTGGAAACTGTTTAAATCTCATCTGGGGCTTGTATAGTTTCTTTGTTTAGTAATTCAGAATTGAAATTCTTTATAAAGCTTTGCTAATCAAAAGGTAAAAACTTGATTGTTGCACACAGAGCCCTTCATCCTGAAAGATGCCTGTACACTTTCCAAAAACATACTCTCCTTTCCAGAAAAGTAAATTATCCTTTGCAAACTAGGCAGTGCAGTTATTTTATTTACCTCAAGTAGACCGAATTTAAATTCCAGGCTGGGCCCTCATGGCCTGACCCTGTTTCTAACTCTGCCAAGAGCTGTTGTAGCTGGGCTGTTCCCCTCAGGTTCCTGGTGCAAGGCAGACTTTGGGCTGCACATCTTTAGCAAGACTGTCTGATACAATGATGGAGATTTCAAGTCAAAAATTTCCTGTGAACTGTGGTCACCTCTGGAGTGAACTCTAGCACCTCCTCCATGTCAATGGCTGTACTGTCCCCCCACGACACTGAAAGGGACACAAGAAGACACCTTTCTGTAGGCAGAGTGGCCTAACCTGAACCAAGGAGGCAGAACTTGGGATGAAATGTTTCCCACCAAGGTGCGGCTTAGGTTTGTAAAAAAGCAAAGGGAATTTTTCAGCCTTACCACAACGTGGAGATGGCACGTGGCTGCCTGTGCTCACTTTGGGGTCTCTAATCTCTGTTTTCCCAACCTTCATTGTTTGCTTGGTGAACCAACCAACAAACCTACTCTTCTGCTTTTCTTCCCACATTCTTTACCTGGCAGATCTTCCCACTTCTGATGTTCCCTAGGAAGTTCCCAGAACAATGCAGATTTTTAAAAAGCTTTTCTACTTTTTATTTCTTAGAGCATACCCGAGCTGGACAAGAGATCTGATCTTCCTCTTTTCACCTGACAAAGATGTAAATGTTCAGGCCTAGAAAATGCTGAGAATTCCCATTTAAGGGCATAAAAATAACACGTTTTGTTCTAGGATACCTCTTCCTCTCCTGGATTTTGAATGCAATGACAAATGGCAGGGAATCTGTGTAGGAGTCCAGGCAAAACTTGCAGCTCCTCTCAGCAGAAACCTAGGATAGTTGTTTCAGCTGAAGTCATGTTTTCTGAAAGCCCTAAACTACACTAGCTAAAGCAGAGTTAATGGCAGCATATAAATGTCATTGGAAAGAATTACTGCTGTTTTATTTGCTGCTTTTGTGGACATTCAGGAATCTCCATCCAGGCTCTGTTTTGGATATATGGACATTCTGGTCTGTGCAGTCTCAGCAGGGTTAAACTGCCAGGGGTAAGAAAGGACATAAGCTCTTGGAAGTATTTGACACCCCTCTCTTTCTCACTCCCAGTGTTCAGGTGTGCCAAGACATTATGGTTTCTTTTAGATCCACATAATTAAATGAGTGATGAGGAATTTCTCACCGATATAAAACTAAATTATTTGTTGCTTAAAATAGAGTTGTGCCCTCTCCAGGTTGTCAGCTGGTGTCAGTCAGCCTGTTCTGGGACAAATCTTGGGAGTGACACAATGAAAATCAAGACAGCACAGTGCAACCTCAATGGGTCCAGGATAGGGAGGAGAGCATTAGAGTGACCAGAAGAGAAGCAGTTCTTGAAATACTCTTTTTTTTTTTTTTCCGAGGTGTTTTAGTGTTCAGGCAGGAATTCTCACTCCGGGGGGCGGCTTGTGGAGCTGTGGAGGGCACGGGGGTTGCTGAGGGGAAACCCACGCAGTTTTTTCCCGGTTTAACAGGCAGTCTGGGCTCATAGTTGCCAAATTTTGCGAGCAGGCAGTAGATTTATGAGCCCCGGGAGCGCACCCGGCTCCGGCTGCGGAGCTGCGCGGCCGCGGAGCCGGGGGACCGCGGCGGGGCAGGAGCCGCCGCCGCTCGCTGAGCTGCAGGGCCGAACCCCAGTATAAACGGGGGGAAGACAACTATAAAAAGGGGGAAAAGAAAAGAGGAACAAAAGGAAACAGGGGATTTCGGTCTCATCCCCTTAGCCCACACTTTTAAAGGGATGAGATACGCCGGTCCCTGAGCATTGCGGGGCTCGCAGCGGCAACACCTGGGTTGGGAAGGGAGGAGAGTTGGGAAAGGAGAACTCTGGGGAGGGGGCATTAAGAGGCAGACGAAATGCATCAGGCGAGAATTCCTGCAAGGTTACGAAAAAGAGTGATTTGTCCACAGGGTGTCACTCTTGACCCACATTTGGACCAGCACCCGGCCTGGTCTGAGGCCCCAGGAAATTGGGGGTTTTTAGCTACCCAAGAAGTCCACAAAAAGGCAAAAGTCTCAAAAAGGGCAGACTGGCACCTCTGGATGTGCTTGCCTGGACAGTCAACTGCCTGGCTGCTCCTGACCCTGTTTGCCCACCTTGCCTTGCCCTGCCCACAGAGCAGTTTGAACTGCATCTTCCTTACGCCAGGCTCACAGCCCACCTTGGAAAAGGGGATAAAGGGTGGAAGAAAACATTCTTCCCCACAGCCAAACTCTTTCTCACCATTCTTGCACAAACTCCTGCCATTCCCCTTCAATGTTTCAGGAGTATTTTAGCTTTGCATGAAATTCCCCTATCATCCCATACAGTTAGTCTGCTCCTTCCCCGCAGGAAACCTGTTTCTCAGGCACTTCCTCATGGAATATGCTGCATTACAGCTTTATGGTGAGCCCCAATCCAGGATAAATCAAGTGGTGATAATCCTTTGCTTTTAGTAGTTGTCACTCAGCAGAGATTAAAGGGGTTCTTAGGCTAAGGAGAAGCCCTATGAGTTACCACCTTGTTTTCAGAGTTGAGCTGTAGGTTTCTGCAGCCATGAGGGCAAAGCTGGGGGTTGCCTGAAAGCATAGAGAGTCCTGACCTTTGGTGGAATGTGGTGCTGTGGCCAGGCAAGGCAGGAGTGCCTGCCTGCATTGCCTGTGCCAGCTGAAGGGCCAGTTGATGCATTAGCCTTCCCAGGACAGGCACAGGGAACTGCGGGATCGAGCAGGAGTGGAGGGGCCAGAGGCTGACATGGATGCTGGGGTCAGCATCACAGCAGCCAAAGTACAGGCTGCAACTTTTATAAAGCATCAGCAGAGCATGAATTATGGTGTGTCCTCCTGGCAAGGTTCCTGGAGCAGAGGACATTCCAGCAAGAGTGCTATCTCCTCTTCCAGGGCTGGCTGGGACAGGATTTGTGTGTAGTGTGTACAGCACATAATTCATCAGGCTATCACTTACATAGCATGAGCTCAGCACTGCAGCACTCTCTGACACTTTGAAATATTCTGCTGGGGGCCCAGCAGTTTACTGGGAACATTACACAAGATACATCCCAAAAGGGATGCTGTCCTCTTGCACAACTCAAGCCTCTGTAGGGAGGTGTGCTCCTGAAAAGCCCACATCCATTAATCCTACCTGTCTGTTCTCCCTCATTTGTGCAGTGACTTCACTCTTCTGCCCCAGGACAATATTTGTAAGTGTGCTCAGTAACATTTTAAGCACTTCTCCATTTTCTTTCTGGCCATTCTGAATGTGTCTACCCCAACCTTTTATGGAAACACCTGCAATATGTAAACACAAATGTATAAATCTCTGTAATGCAAAAAACCAACTTCATGAAGCTGCCCAAGAATGCAGCCATGTGACTGCAAAACTTCATTTATAAGTATCTAAATATAGATCATAGCAAGCAGCAAACTCAGGCTTCAGTTTTAAAAGCGAGGGCATAGGGGAGAGCGCAGAGTCAGCACTTCTTAAATAAGAAGTTCTTCTTGTACTAATTCATTTACAGCGGCATCTTCCTTTGACACAGCAAATTTGCATCACCGAATCCTGATCACAGAGACATAAAGATTTTTATGGGAGTCGGAAATAGCCTCCATGCAGGCACTGCTGTGGAAGCACTGCACCACCACCGACCTCTGCGCCCAGACAAGGGCATGCTGCAGTTTTTGCACCAAGTGCTGTGCAGGCTCTGCTCCTCCGGCTGCTTTGATCACATCCCATTTCCATTCCCTGGTTCCAGTTTGCTCAAGTTATTTCCCATGACCAGGGGCTGTGATTGCCCATGATCCCACGCATAGAACGTGCAGGCTGAGTGGAGAATGCTGGATACATCCTCTGCTCCACCTGCCCACACCTGCAGCTCAACTGTTTAGGATGATGGGGATATCATAGTCTGGATGATATTCCTTCATCAGGAGCCATAGTACCGGACAAGGAGGAATGGTTTCAAACTGAAAGAGGGAAGGTTTAGGTGAGAAGTTAGGAAAAAATCTTTCCCTGTGAGGGTGGTGTGGCTCTGGCACAGGTAGCTCAGAGAAGCTGTGGATGACACATCCCTGGAAGTGTCCAAAGCCAGGCTTGATCGGGCTTGGAGCAACCTGGTCTCATTGGGGTTTTCCCCATAGAAGATCTTTAAGGTCCCTTCCAACCCAAACCATATGAGGATCCTGTGATTCTATATCCCACACATTGTGTGGCTGTCTATTGCCATTATCTGGGCTGCCGTTAGGCATGAAACTTTCTCAAATCTTTCTTCTAGCCTTGCAGTTTCCATAGAAATATATTTTAAATTTAGAAAAAGTCAACTGTCCTTTGAAAATCACTGAAAATTCTGCAGAGAGACAGTGGCGAGTGTCCTACCCAACTTCCCCTGGTCAAACAGTGGGGCAGTTTTGCAGGATTCAATTATTCACCATGTTTGCACAAGGACCAACCTCACAAACCCACCTGCCAGCATTTGAGCAGAGAGCAGGGAGAGGAACTAAGGCTTTGAGAGCCAAAACCCTAATAACCTGAAATTAGCCTTGTTCTGGGTTTACAGGAACCACTTCCTAAACCGTGAGGACTGTGTCCAACTCCTAGCCAAGACTGGATCCAGCTGCAGGGAACAGGAGATGTTTAGGGAAATTACTCCCTCCCCCTGGACATCCACCCCAGTGCAGTGAACACTGGTGAGAAAAACTTGAAACGGACCTAAGAGGAAAGCACTTTTCCAACCTGAATCCTCACCTGGGAAAGCACTGCTGTTTAGGAATGGGATTTAGGTATTACAGCTTCAACAGGACGTAAGCAGATGCTTGAATGAATCCCTACATCTAAATCACCACAGAGACTGCTCTGCAAATTCCTAAACATTTTCCACTGGAATAATCAGAAGATCACACATTTTCTAAATATTGCATAAGTTGGCTAGTTGCTTGAATTTAAAATTTTGGGGCAAGGATCTGTGTCATTATCAACAAAATCTGAAATTATTATAGAACATTTTTCACACTCTCTTTCTTATTCACTGATTTCCTATTTAATAAACATAAAGAAGATTAACTGGTGTTTGTTTTCAGCCAAATGTTGAAGCACTGACGTTTTCCTACAGAAGAAAAATCAAGTCACAACTGTTTATGTTGGATGGGACATCAGATCAGGACATCCAGCTGAAGCTGCTGGACTTTGGCACATTGGTGTGATCCCAGAACACAGTGCAGTATTTTGATTACTCCCATAGGATTTTTCCATGCTAAACTTGAGATTTTCGTGTGGAAATTTTCTTTTCTTCAATTTAAAACACCAAACACCCAGAAATCTGCTTTACATGTCATGCACTCGGCAGAAGAGTCAGTACATGACCAAAGAACACCCACCACAATCATTCTGCATTTTGTCTATAAAAAATAAGTCTGTATAGCAGCAGTTTTCTGTGCTTATACTTGTTTCCCTAGTGCTGCCTAATGTGTTTAAGAGTACATTCTGCCATGGTGTTTGGCCAAACTCCCAGGAGGACAACCACTCACACAGTCATGGGGCAGGCAAGAAGCAAAGGTGCCATCAGATGGAAGGAGATGACAGAGATCTGCCAAGAACTGGCCAGGTAACATGACCAAAAAGCAGGGAGCAAAGCAGCTCTTCCTCCCAACCAAAAAGTGTGAGCAGAGGCTGCTACACCTCCTGAACTCCAGCTGTGGAGGAGGCTGCAGGTACTTCACACTCCAAAGCTCAGCTTCTTGCAGCCACTCAGCAAACGGAGGCAACATATTGGTTATATATATATATAAATCCAAGAATGACCTGGTAACTGTAAAAAAGTATCTACATTATGATACTTTACTACTGCTTTTGTTGGACTCACTCTGCAGTTACAAAGTTGTTGTTACGGAAAACCAATCTCTTGGTTTTGCCAGGAGCATTTTAACTCAGGTTACCAACACGATGGTTATGCTGGGCCAAGGCTAACACTGGCACCCAACCATATTATCCATCTCTCAGTTGTGGCTCCCCAATAATGAGTGCTCTGCCTCATTACATATCCACAAGCACTGAGAACAAATGGCACCAGAAACCCAATTGTGCCACAGGAAGGAAAACCCCAGGAGCAGATACCTAGTGTGGGTTGCGGTTCCTTTCGTCTGATTTCTGGTTTTGATAAAAAGGCAGAGCTGGCTCTCCTCTTGCTCCATGAGGAAGGTTTGGGGATAAGCACCTTGCCACCCATAGGTTTTGCATACACCTAGCTTTTCTCACCCCTCAGATCTGGTTTTCTTATGGCTGCTCAATGCCTGACTGCAGCACTGCAGTGTTGGTTACCATAAAATCTGGAGCAAGAGCCCACTGACAAACTTAGAATCACTTTTTATGCAGGAGGATTTAATCCATGTTACATGGGTGGATCTCCTTGCCGTGGGACTGTGTTCAGTGCTCTCTGCCATTTGACCCACCCATCTCTGATACACAGAAAACACAAACTGTGGTTATTTACAACACTAGAAATTATGGGGCAGATCATGGGCTGCTTGCTCCTTATCTCAGGCACAGAAAACATAGGCAAAAACTCCTTAGTTTTCACGTCTGTCCCACTACTGCATGTTAAAAAAGCTTTCAGGAAACCATATTAAGCGCTGTGCTGTTTCCTCAGAGTAGGAGAAAAACAATTACAAGGAAATTGCAACATTTAAACCACATCTAAAACAAGGTAAGAAATAAAAGCAGGAGAATCTGCCATTTCCATTCTTTCCCAGCACTTTTGGCCTAGGGATTCCCACCTCCTCCCACTGGGGAAATCACCATGACTTTCCAGTCATGAGGCCAGCACAAAGAGGCAGGTGGGTATCAAAGTTCCAGTGCCAGTGGTGGTCACCAGGGAACTGGTTTAAACTGGTGAGAAACAGAAATATGTGGTCCCTGTCAGCCCAGAACACAAGGAAATGTTTTTTTCAGGTTTTTCTTCCTTCCTGCTCAGGAACATAGGAATAGAAGCAATATTTGCATTTTATTAGCTATCCTGGGTTACCAAAATGCAACTAAGGACTTCAAAATTGCAGGCTGCTTCTTCAAATTGCAGCATGTATGGTGTTAGTGTTAGGAATGGTTGTCCATTGTCCTTGCCTGGAAAAGTGGCCACACTCCCTTGCCTCTTCCTGCTTTCCTCATACTGGGAGGTGCTAACACTTGCCAGGATAGGGGTACTTACCAAACAACCTCAGCAAAGCTGGATCCCAATGAGGAACAACGGGTAAATGCTGGTGATGGGTCACCTGCATTGTCTTACCCTGGAAGGAACAACAGCAATCTACAGCCCTGGAAGTGAACCCTAGGCAGCTTCAGATGAACCTTCTTGGCCCTTAAAAACAAAGCAAGGCTCATTAGTCTAAATTAGAGCCATTAACCAGACATTTAGGCTTCAGATCATTAAGAGGTGCTGATGGCAGCCTGCAGGCATTCTCCACCCAAAACCTCTTTCCTATCCTATCTTGATGCTGGTGTGAATGATGGCTCCACACTCTCATCTGACTTTGCCACCTGTGACAACCCCTTCACAAGCATGATCAAAAGTTCTGTGCAAATCTGGACTGTTTTGTTTCAAGACCGAGAAAAAAAAAAATCCAAACAAAAGGGATCTTCAATATTAAAACAACAGGGGTTTTGCTACAGCTGAGGCAGCTTCTGGCCATTGCTGCGTTCTGCGATGTCACAGAGATGTCCCATCCTCTGAGCAAGCAGAGAGCACCTACCCCAAAGCCACCCTACAACCATGAGAATGCACCAAAGCTATGCTCCTCCATTTCAGGTTAAAATTACAGATTTAACTGTATCATAATTTACCACACTTGATTCTTCAGCATCCAATCTTTTCCTTATTTTCAACATCCCCACATTTTTCATTTTCTTTCCCCATCACATATTCATTGGATGCTGTACAAACAAGTGTAGATTTAAAGTGTCCCTGTAACATTTTACTTATTCCGTGACTTAATAATAAAAAGAGCACTGAATAGAAAGGCTAGAGTTCAATTTCTGGGCTCTATTGCCACTTGCAAGCTGCACTCTCCCACAGCTCCTTGCTTGAAATACAGCCACCCATTCAGCTTTATGCTGCCTCTGGAGCAATAAAACTGCACTTTGCTGGAGGAATTTTAAATCGTTCTACACCAATGCAGAGATTTAAAAAAAAAGAATTCTAAAAATGTAAAAACTTAGGGTCAAAGCAAAACTTCTGGATTTTACCAAGTGGGTAAATTTTCCAAGGAAATTTTCCTTTGCTTTCAGAAGTGAAAAAGGACTTTTATTTTTTTTAATGGGGATTTTTATTTAAAAGCCCCAGCAATATAAAACTTGTAGAATGAGAATTAAAGACAAAAAAAATCTACCTTATGTGAAAATCTCCATCATATTGATGCATTTAGCAATTTAGACTGCAAGAGCCTATAATCCAGACTCTGTCCTGGGGTTGGGTCCATGTGGGATGTGTGGGCGGTTCTTGAGAGCATATAATGTGGCTGATGTGCAGCAGGATGTGAACCCTGCTCCAAACCAAAGGGAACAGCATCAGGTCTGTGCATCTCGCCAGGTGCAGGAGGTTCATTATTTGAAAAGTGTCACAGTGCAATGAGCAGGGCAGGGAGGGGACATTCCCATATCCTGTTGCCTGTGGCTTGGCACTTCTCTGCCAGGTGCTTGTTTTTCTCCATGTTTTCTTTGTCTGCCTTGGATTGAGTGTCCCTGGAGGAGAGCTCACTTCTGCGCAGTGCAAAGCGCCGCAGAGGCCTGGCTGCACCTGGCTTTCTAGGAGGGAAATTAAGCAATTGCAAATTGTTACTCTTATTTTTTGGCAATTTCAGTGCCAAAGTTCTGTTTTTCTTCAAAGCTAAAGGTCAATGATTAATTGAAAACTTATATTTCCCCCAAAATTGTGGACTAGGGAAATAATACAGAGGCAGTGAGCCCAATTCCACTCCTTTATACCTTTGTAAAGCTGAAATAGCTCACTCTGTTTGCACCAAGTCTCTGTCTTCTGATTTCTTCTGGCCTGTTTCAGAGCTGTTCTGGGGGCTGCAGATGCAGCACGGACTTTCTATGGATCCAGGTCCTCCCACGACCCATGTATGCATTGCCCTCCCACTTGGACCAGCTGAGCGGGACACCAGCATTCACAGCCCTGGAAACATCTTATCTGGGGTTCAAAAGTCCTTTAAATGCAGGGGCTGATGATGTACATGGTGACAGATGGTGTGATTCTTGGAGATGTCCTGGGTAGGGCCAGGACTTGAACTTGATGATCCTTGTGGGCACCTTCTAAATCAGGATATTCTGTGATTCCATGTATGAGATGATGTGTTGATTTGAACCTTCCTGGTTGAAGGTGTTGAACCTGTCAGAGATCACAAAAATTTTAGCGGAGTACAGCTTTTAAAATTCATTATGGACACTGCTGTGTTTTTATTATTAATGTGTCTTGAAAAATAAGATGTTTAGCTAAGCTTACTAATTCCTTGAAACTCAAATCATTTAAGCTGTCTAACCTTGTTCAGGATAATTATTTCTATCCATTATCCATCATGTTAAAAATGACAGCTCTGGGACAAGGAAGCTTTTCAAGCAAATGTTTTAAGACAGTGTTTTAGGTTGCAGGCACTAGCAAATGTTAATTAAATTAGATAAACAATGACTCAGAGTAGCTGTGCAACACTAGAAAGAAAGATGGGAGGTAATGGGGGAAGGAATTTGGCAGCTCAAAGGTCAAACCAGCTTTTTTGGAATCAAGAATCTGTCCCTCAAGTAAGTACCTCGCCTGAATTCAACAGGATGGAAGGGACTGGTGTCTTTTTACTTTTACAGCTCCAGACAGCATTTGTGTGGGCTTGCTGAAAGTGGTTCTGCCAGGGCATGTGGTCCACACTACCTGTGCAAGGCGTCCTCTAGGCCTGTCTGCCAGCCTTGGTGACATGATCATATTGTCCTCCAACAGCATCTTTTCCCCTGGGTTTGATCAGTCCTGAAACTGTGGGTCCAGGCTGAGCACTGGATTGTCACATTTGGTAGTAGCCCACAGCACCGGATGAAGCCCTTGCAAGAGTAGGGCTCAAAAGTGACCCCCAGCTCTGGGAATCTCCTGTTAATTCCTGTCACATGGCCATCCTTAATCTGTACAGCAAGACAGCTAATATTACTAATACTTAATACATCAGTCTTGTGTGACACTTCTTGCAGTATGCAATAACATTTTGAAAATCAAAACACTAAAAAGATTTTCTCCTGAGGACTTGTTCCACTAAAGATCCCAAATCAAATACCTGGGTTTGAGCTTCCCCTAAGAGAAGAGGCCTCAGCTGAGATAATTTTTGCTGAGAAAGCGAGTGACTTGCTGATGTGAGGGGTTCCTGGTGTACCACACTGACCCACATCCACACCCTGCAGGGTCCTGGGGCTTATCCTTTGGAGGAGTTTTGTGGAGGATTTGTTCCACTACTGCACCTTTGGAGTTTGAATAGGGAGACAGAATTCCATGAGTGCAGCAGTGGTGCACCTGTATTGGGGTGGGATGAAAAGAAAAGGAAGAAAGTCACACAGCACTTTAAAACAATTAGTGTTAAAGGACTATATGGGACACTTATAAGTGTGAAGTCTTTTACATCTTTTAGTCCACAAGAGAGGTTCTTACGTTTGTTCCTGAGGCCTTTTGCCCCCAGCTGCATCAGGAGGCAATGGTTCCTCTGCTCTGCTGGCTCGGTCACCATCACCTGCCTGTGAAGGGAAGCCTGTCTGCTGCCCACAGGCAATGACCAACACCGACTCCCGCAGTGACCAGGAAGCAAAGGTTTTGGGAATGAGTTGGCAAATAAGCCAGAGAGCTACAGTTCTCCCAAATGAAACCAGAAACTGCTCAACTATTCTAATCCCTGCACACCTCAGGTCATGCTCCTCCAAGCGTTCCGCTGACTTGCCTTTCTTCCTGGAAGCAGCAGTGCTGCAGTGCCCCATCATGCACGTCCCCGAGGAGGACCCGTGGTGCCCTCACCCTCAGCATCCCTGTGAATTCAGCCGAGTGTTGGGGTTTATACCACAGAGATACTGATCTGTCCAAACTTTCTTCACCTGCTCTGATCATTTCAGCTCCTTGGGGACACACACCTCCATGCCACTGCCCAACTAATTAGTTGCTTCACTGGCTGCATTCTACAATTCTTCAGTGATGGGTCCCCATCTGACATCTTATGACAACTGATTAGTAAAGTAGGCCACGAGTTTAAGAAATATGTAATTTGGGCACCACTTGCTATTAACTATTTGCATGCTCCTGTTTGTTTGCGTGTTTTTAAGAAATTGTTACCCTTCAATGTAAATATCAAAGGAGGAGAAGAAGAAGTTTGTGACCTGGCAATTTTACAAAACAAGATGCAGTGAATCTTAAGATCATTTCAATAACAAGTCCTGCAGAGGCAATAAGGGAATATATATCCTTACTGCAACACTATATATTATAGAAGTCTAGATACCAAGGCAAGATCAAAAATTGCTGTCTGTCCTGTAGTCTTGGGCCAGAATAAGATGCAAGCTAATTAATTAACTAGAATTAAGTCAAAACATCCTGTCTTCACCCCAAGATCACCCTGCCAACAAAGCAGAAAAGAAACAATAAATAAAAGTGAAGGTTTAAGTGCGCTGAACACTCCTCTCCAGGTTAAAAGGATGTCAGCAAGCTACAGCACCACAGCAGTTAAATGTCGTTGAAGATTTGACTGCCTTTGGTCTGGGATTTGCTCTCGCTTGAGAGCTGGTCAAACCAATCTTTCCAAAACACTGACTTCTGAACTTTTGCCAGAGGTGCCTCTCTCCGGTGACCAGGCAAACGACATGTTAAACCTGTCAGTTCAGAATAAGCAGAAAAGTGTGCACCCTCCATGGGGAGGGCATTTAAAGGCACAGGGCTTCCTTTGCTGGGTGAGGTGGGGGCCGTGCTAATGTACCTGGAGGCTTAGGAACATTTGGGGAGAGCAGTAGGACCCCATTATCAGTAGACTTTCTCCATCCCAGTGGGGTGAAGAGAGCTACCCCAATTTTAAAATCTATCTTTTCTAAAAGACAGAACCCTGCTCTTGCAGGATGATGCACAATCTGATTTCAGAGAGGCCCAATAGATAAAGGGTGGGAAAGAATAAAAACCAGGCTCCTGAAAGAAATTAGAGGCAAAAACCTTACAGGCTTTTTGTTCACACACAGGCCACTCATAGCTAAGGATCTCAAGTAATTTCTGGTCTAAGCCACTCTTTACAACATCTTCAGCTTTCTTGATATTTTTGAAGGAACTGCAACCACTGGTAACTCAGGTTGTGATCACATTACTGCAGTGGTTAGTCCAGAATTTATAAGACACAAGCAGTCAACACAAACTGCCAGCGATCCTGGTTTTAACACCATGGTTTAGAGGCAGAATCAGAGACAACTTGTGCTCCTCATGAACCAAACAATCCCAGTGGAATACAGCAAAGGAGTCTTCCTTTGCTCCTTTGAACAAATGATTCTAAAGAGGTTCCCTCTATTATACATTAGTAAACAAAAGTCTGCATGAACCTCTGGTGTCAAATCAGGATAGCTGGACTTCTCTAGCCAGGAAGCTGAGCATTTGTTTTGCTGTGACCTGTGGTCCAGCCTAGGACAAACTGGACTCACACAAGTCCCACAGCTGAAATGGTCCTGCTGCCACCAACCTGAGGTCTCATACCATCCATGGCGAAGAAGATGATCTACTCCCATCCATCCATCCATCCATCCATCCATCCATCCATCCATCCATCCTCTCTGTATTTATACAAAGTCACTTAGATTGGCATTGTCATCTCACCTCCAAGCAGCAACATGGGTCCAGAGCAAAGTCTGAGCCTGTGCCTTCACCCTGGGGTATAAAATCAGCCAAGATGTATCTCCAGCTCTTTCAATATTTATATGTAGCTGGGGGTAAGTGGTCTCAGTGCTGGCAGGGCACAGAAAACAAACATCTCTATTTTTCACCATACACAATCATGCCAGTACCAGGGTAAGATTCCAATGCTGAGTCAAGATATCCTGAGAGGTTCACCACAGGTAGAAGTTGAACTCATGTAAACATGAGATGTCAGTATGCAGAGGAGAGAATTTGGAGTAGGTGGCCAAAGCACGCATTCACGTTTGAGCTTCTATACAAAAAAAAACAACAACAAAACAAAACAAAAAACCAAAAAAACCCCCCCAAAACCACAAAACCAAAACAAAAAAAAAGAGAAGAATCCACAAGTACATTCAGCTCTCTCATAGCAGCAATTATCACTTCCAACCATCCTCATTTGGCTGGGAGACTGCATCCCATCCTGGCAGATACTGACCTGGCCTTAGTTTTTCACACCTTGGTCACTTGGCTCTATTACAGCAAACCGATATACCTGGGCATGAAGCCTGCAACACTTAGGAACTCCAAACAGTACAAAATGTTACAGAAAACCTCTTTAGTGACACTCTCTGCCACAAATACATCACAGCTATCCTCAACTGTCTACAATAGCTTCACAATTTTAATCTGGAGACATGTTCAAGTTTTTAAACCTTTTCTTTCTGATGCTCCTTAGCCTGAAGTTAGGCTATATAAAAAACTATGTGAGACTATTGGATAAAAACCATGGACAAGAAAAACGCTTCTTTGTTGCAGTGGAAACCTTACCAGCAGGTGTAAAGCTTGTCTAAGTGGGAGACAGAACTTTTGCATGAGCATGGTATGAACTTGCTTAATCATAGATGATTGTGTGTGCTATAAACAGGAGTCATCCCCCTCTCTCAGCCAAGAGCACTTGTAATTGCTTGATGAATATGTAGTATAAAAATAAATAAATCAGAAAAACTCTGGAGGAAGGCACCGAGCTCTCCTCCAGTATGGATTCAGTTGCAGGTATTCCTCTTATTGGAGTTCCTGGCTCATACAGACCCTCCCCTCACTCAAAACAGATAAAAACAAGCAAATAAATGAGTAGCAGGCTCCTGAGACAGTCAGAAAGATGCCATCAAAGGGAGTTCCCAAATGATCTGTTTTCTGCATCTCTCATTTGTAACCAGAATCTACAGTAAGTCAATTTTTAGTTATTTCAGATGAATAACAACTAGACTGCTACGGTTGTTTAAACCCATTAGGGGCGGTTCCATCTCATCACATTCAGATCTCTCTCCTCCCAGATCCAAAGATTTTGAGCAAAAATCAAACAATCATGTGTGCAATGTCAGGAAAACTATGGATATTAGCAAGATGTAGGTGACTCATAAAAAACACCCTTAAGTTTACATTTGAGTTCTTGATTTGTCTGAATAACACCAATAAAAAAGAGAAGTCTTCACCTTAGATTTCCCAGACATGGCTGACACAAAGAAGAGGTGAATATTTTTTTCCTAGTAAGTTCGGCAGACTCTTAAAGAGGAAGTGCCATTTTTCAGAGAAAGATGCTTTTGTTCAGTGGTAAATGTATGTTTGGTCAGAGTTTTGGCAAACAACTTCGGCTACTTTTTGTCCTATGTAAGCCTTTTACGTCATGCCCTAGAAGAAACAACAGCTGTTAATTATTTATCAGCTGATGAGCACTGGCCTGTTAATTGCAAAACATTATAAAATAGATTAGGCAGAAAAGCTTGATATGTATGCAAGCAGGGGATTTTGTTCTGCTTTGTATGTGACTTGATTAAATAAGCAATTTTATGACTCCGCTTAGTTTACAGGAAACAACTTCGCCAGTGATTTGATCTTAGAGACTCTAAATGGCCCACAATGTTCAGGTAAGTTTACTAAAAATTAGAAGATTTTTCAGACTTCTAGCTCTTTTTCCTGCTATCACAACTCTAACCCATATGGAAGATGAGATCGCTCCAATCTCCAGCATACGTTGCTTTGACCCAAAATGATTAGAGTTCCTTCAGAAGGGGAAGTGCTAATGAGCAAGGAGAAGACCACAGGATCCAATCTTCTACATGCTCAGTCTTAGTCTCAACATCATATTCCTGTCATTCAATATGATTTGTTGTTACATCAGAAGACCACAGTACACAGGTCCCACTGTGTTACACGCCGTACTGGCTTCTTCTTGGTCTGCTGAAAACTTCAATTGACTTTGTACTGACGGAATGAAAGTTTCCAATTTTCCTACCGCATCTCTCGTGCCAGTGGAGTGTTTCATCCTATTAAGTTGTCCACAGTGTACAACAGTGTCTTTCATACACTAGTGGCTATACCAGGGCAAGGAGAAGATATAAACAAAAGGGTTTTTGAGAGGCTGTGCCAGGTGAAGGACCTCTGGGCAGGATTCCCATGCCATTGTTCAGTGCAGGCACTTGGATATGTGTGAGCATGACTAGTCTGATATTAGCATTGAAACAATCTGCTCCAGTTGCCATCACTGCTCCATACCCATCACCTGGCCCCATCCTCTTGGCCTTCAAATAGCACAGATTTGGGGGTGACACAGAGAATCTTGTTTTTTTCACTCTGATCTCTGATGCATTGTTTCCTTCCCTTTTTAAGAAGGACAAACTCAAACATCCCAAGAGACCAACACTCATTGACTGACACGTGAGGTGGGTCTTAAACCAGTGCACATTTGAGTAGGTTAACTGGATTAAACAGAGCCTTGCTGATTCACACTAGCTGAGAAGAGGACTACAGGAAGGGATTTGAGAGGATTTAGGAGCTGTCCCAGCTGTAAAATGCTTCAAAGTTTGGTTCACAGACCTGCAAAGCATAGAACAGACTGGCACTATGTGCAACAAGATTAAAACCAGCCCCAAAGGTGGTGAGATATTTCCACCAGGATTTTGTCCTTTTGCTGGACTTCTTGTGCCAGTTACAAACCACTCCATATTCCAGCATCAAAACTGATGGAAAGAGCAAGAAAACTCATGCTCTGACCTGCATCTTGCAGTGCTTACTAGAGAAACTTCTCTCACTTCCATTGCTTTTTGGTACTACAACACTTTGGGTCAGCAACTTCCAAAGAAAAATTTTTAAGCTTTTCCGAAAGTCATACCAAGCCATACACAACTCCAAAGAAAACAAGAAAAACCCAAACCAGATGCATGCAAGCTTGGTCTTAAGAAACAGGGAAGGGTGGGGACAGCGTGCTTGTTGCTTTTTACTCTAAATAGCAACAGGAAGTCCTAAAACCCTTGAATTTAAAAGGAAATAAACTTTCAGTGCAGGCTGTGGGACCAGCAGTTTACACAGGAAGGCAATATTCACGTTTAACTGTCTGAAAATGAGAGAGGTTTACACCACACAGAAAATAAATGAAAACCCTTGGAACAACCTTCCTGGAAGGTTTCGGCTCCAAGTCAGATCAACATTTCAGTGTACAATGAAGGTGTGACTGCAGGGAGGCCAAAGATCCTCCAGCTGGGACCCAAGGGCTGGGAAACAGGGGCCAAGTCCATCCCTCTCACCACGAAGCCAAGGTCAGCCTTGACTCAACAAAGGATGCTGGAAGGGCGCCATAATTCACAAAATCATTTAAATGGTTAAATGGGCTACACATGTGGCAGAGTGCTCCTGGAGTGACAAATTTAGAGTGCTGTATGCTGTTTAAATAATAAATGATGTATTTTTTTCTTTTCTTTTCTTTTTTTTTTTTACAGGACTTGTACAGCCTGTAAAGTGTCTCCAAGTACAGAAAATTCCCAATTGCTCTAAGTCTCAAATCACCCTGACCACTGGGTTTTGGCCAGCTAAACCAGAGCAGAACTGGGACAAAAATGAAAGTGTATCTACAAAAATATCAACCACCTTCACCAATATCCACCATTTAGATACCCCTAAACTCTTTCCTAACGGCATCTGATCTAAGAGGAGTTTGAACTCTGGTTTCATAGGTACTGCTTGGATCTCTGAATGCTCCTCATGTTCTTAATCACGTCTGCTCCAGAGATGAGGCTATGAATAATTAACTATGCCTCCAACATTACAGTCATAGATTATGGTGGTGGTGACTTGTGGACTGCCATGCGCAGCATAAACCATTTAGGAAACTCTGTTATCCACTTTCCCTTTATATTTGTCTTGCAATCACTTACCGCTTAAAAGGGTAAATCTTTCATAGCTTTAATTAAAGCATTTAAAATAATTTACACTGAAATTGTATGTGCTTGGGTCTGTCAAAATTGATGCTTTAATAACATGTCATCCCTTTTTTCGATTGCCCTGAAATCTGTTAAAATTACCACTAATCTAATTGGGAACAAAGTTGTCAAATGCATGCAGCTCTGACAGTTTGTCTTTCTGCAAACTGCCGACAGATTGCAAGTTACGCATGTGTTGAGCAGATGGGTAAGTTAAAAGGAACACAAAAAAAAGCAATTTATTAAATCACCTGGAACCAGCAGCTCCATTCCAAAAATAGTGAGAATGAAATATAGCAAGAGCTAGGAGAGTTGGCACTGGAATATGCCAGAAGGTACCAGTTACAAAACAAGATAAACATTTTGAGAAGCCTCAGCTGTGTTGCAGAATAATGAGGCGTTATTTAACCCGATATAGATTACCAGCAGAAATTAATTTAGGGTGCAGGGTTTTGTGAGAGTGTGTGAGTGTGTGAGTGTGTGTGAGTGTGGGGGTTTTTTTTTAAGGGTTTTTTCTTAATCCCTGTGTTTTAACTCCTTCATGTCTGAAAGACAAGTCCCTCATCTCTTTTCCTGAGTCCCAGTCTTCCTGCAGAGATGTTGGACCCACTGTACACTCCTGTGGTGGAGGCAGCCAGTGGGTGTCCTCTCCTTTGGCTTCATCTTACATCCTCCCTTTCACATGCATCTCCCTCATATCTGAGAGAGGCCAAGGTTGCATGATCCTCGGACACAACTTGGCCACTGACACCCTTGGGCTATGCAGTCCCCTACCTGCCCATAAATTCCATTTTTTTGGAAGGAATTGTGAAGAGGAGAGAGGCAGAGATGGCACCCTGCAGGGACAACTGGCTCATCCACTCAAGTTCTGCTTGAGTTCATTCACAATCCATTCCTTGGTTCTGCTGCTGCTCCCCTGCTCTCTGCCCATGGCCCCACAAGCAGCAGGAAATGGAGACACACTCCATGGCCATTGCATGGGTCCAGTCCTCCCCACATGTGTCCCTCTGCTCTGGGGACACACACTGGGCTGTGTTTATACAGAAAAAACAGACTTCATTCTTGGTTGCTCTGTAAGCACTACTCTGTTCAGCAACATTTATTATTAAAGAACAAGACCAAGATTAAAACCAGTGCAGAAGCACTGGATAAGCATGATTCACCCACTGAGACCACTACGGAGGACACTGGGATGAAGATGCTTGTGTACTTCCCCCGGTTCAGTGTGGTGGGGGATGAGGGCACAAGGCTTCCCTGGTTCACATTGATTTTTGGTGGAAGCCCTGTGATTGGAGATGTTGTGAACAGGGAGAGACTGCTGTGCCTTGGGGCCCTGTGGTCCCATGCACAGCTTTGCCAAAAGACCTGAACCAAATCCTGCCCACAGCAGCCAGGTGGGCAAAAGAGAGAGAGGACAAATGAGTTCTGAGACACATCAGCTTGAATCAACGGAATACTCCCCAGTGCCACAAAAAAAAAAAGAGATGAGCTCCCATGACTACAAAGTACATTAGGAAAGAGACTCTCTCAGCAACTTTATGAACTAACTTTATAAGCCACAGTCTTAATGGCTATGGCATCATTTCAGCAAATGGAGATATCCTGATTTAAACCAGCTGACAAACCAGCCCATAACACAAGGCAATAGGTACCCCTTCCCAGTGAGCAGGGAGCTGGGGCCATTTCATAATGTGTTTAGGGAGGAGAGAAGATCATAAAAAGAATTGCAAACGGGAGGTTACAAGCAGAATTGCTTCTCCCTTTTTTTTTTTTCCCTTTTAACTAAGGAATAAGCATTTTGACCCCTTCTTTCCCATAGAAAACTCAAGGAGGAAAGTCTGCCTGATTTCTACAGTTTAAAGATGTCCTAACATATTGGTGTGAAGATGGATGAGCCACTCTACTACAAAAGTGATGGCATTCCTTGTATAATATTCAAATTTTTAAATCTCAGTGAAAAAGAAAGATGGAAATCTAGCCCTAGGTAACATTACTGCACTCAACATGACACCAGGCAAAGTATGATCCCTAATGCAAGATTAAAAGGATATAACATAAACCAGCTAAGAAGCACTATGGGCCTGGTGCTGGAATGGTCTCCAAGTAGTTTAAATTGTCACTAACCCTACGAAGACAAATGAAAAAAATAAAATATCAAAGTGGAGTGAAAATATTTGAGATATTTTGAGCAAGGCTGGGTCAGCCCCTGCATTCCTGAGCTTCCACACAGAGCAGGGATGGAGGCAGAAGGTGCTATTAAACAACATTTCTGCCTAAATATCCAAAAACCAGAGCTTTCCTGATCCCTGCTTGGCTGCCTCCCCACAGCTGGTCTGTGGCAACCATCACAGAGAAACCACATCTCTGCCTTGTCCAAGGGTCCTTCCCTAGAGCTCCTTCCATCTCCTGTGCCCCCCTCCTTGTGCAGCGTGTGGGGGCCACAGATGTTGGCCCTCACTTTCCTTTTTCCTTTCACTACAATTTAAATGGACATTTTTTTCTCTCCCTCATATCCAAACGGGTCATCATTTAGAGTCTGTGATTTATTTAATGGTGGTTTTAACCCCACTTAGAAATAGGCTGCTTTCATGATTTATTGATTCCTTCTTCCCCTTGTTAATTTGACTCATTTCTTAGGAAATTATTCATAGTTAATCATGGTAAGAATAAAATTAGTTATAGTGCCCACTTTGCTGCAAAGGGAGTGTAAATAACTTTTAAAGCAGATCAGAAAGAAAAACACGTTAAAGAAAAAAATAAGAAGAAAATAGAAGAAGCCTGAAGAGTATAAAAAAATGATGATCATCCGAAGGGGGCAGTAAATTAAACCTCTCCACTGTTACTGGTTGGAGGAGGGCACAAATTTACATTCCACAGGAGCATGGCTTTTACAGCAGGCTCTCCTCAATTGAATTTGCCATGTCTTCTGGGAAACACATCATTTGGAAGATAAAATCTCCCACCACTCCACCACCACTGCCACCATTCAGAAGATTAAAAAACCCCGCCAACTCTGTTGTGTGCCTTTTGTGCCCACTAGAGGAATGTAAAACCATTATATTTAAGTATCATAATGGCCAACATATGCTTTTTCTTAGAAATGACACCACCATCTGGATTAAGTTCTCCTGATCATTTCAGACAATGTTACGATTATTATTTTTTTTTTCCCCTTCAGGAGAACAAACTGCCCAGAAAGCAACAACAGTCGCAGATGGGGAGTTTTTGCTTTTCCACCGCTGGCATCTTTGAGAAACGTGGTGAATTCTTTATATGTACTTAAATCGTTTGATTTTACTTGCTAATTGGTACGAAAGCCTACCTGGTTACACCCCAGTCCTAAGCCTGTGAGACTCCTATTGCCTTTGGCCATACAACTTCACCATTACAGTTAATAAAGTATGTAATTGCTGTAATGATAAAATTACATCGTGTTACTGTTTGCAGCAGTCTCTTCCCCACAACCACATCAGTCATTAAATATTGCACTAACTGGTACAGGGAGAAGGAGAGGCAGGCTTAACCCTTCCCTGGGTGAGGGATTTCAGCACACTGGTGTGCAAAGAGGAGGTGTTCTCACCTGAGTGCCTCCTTACTGGCCCCATGGTTATTGTCGTGGACGCCGGAGACCTTCTGGGCCACCACATCCAACTGGCTGTAACTGGAAATGGGCACGCCGGGATAATTGATGTGCTCAATCTGACCATGCACAGGTGGCAGGGAGACGGCATACAGCAGCTTCTCGGGTTTGCTAGTGCCATCTGTTGCCACAGGAACATCTGTCGTCAAGGTCACCCTGTCACCCTCTGTTAAAGTTACAGGTTTGGCGAGTAGAACAATGTCACCTAAAAAAATCAAACGAGTAAAAGGGGAAACCAACGCGATAGAAATTGAAAAGGGGAATATTCCTTTTTACATCACAGACCAGGAAAGAACAGGGTAAAAGTGAGCCCTTCTGTTCAAGGCTAGGAGAAGAATGTTATCAAAATAGGCTGGGAAAGTATTTTTGCTTTAGGTTTTAGAGGCAGACAGGACATTTACAACAGAAAAAGCTGCAGAGCCATCTTGTTTGTTTTCAAATACGCCCCACGGAGAGTCTCACTTTAAGGCTGATGCTAAATGGAATCACAAGATTTTAATCTAACCTCAGCCTGGGTGAGTTTATAGAGGAGCCCATGTTTTTTATCTCGCCGTGATTTGTCCAAAATATCGAACCCAGCTTTGATTTTCTGTTTGGACAGAGAGAATGACCCAGTTGTTTAAGAAGAACAATTATGTTAATAGATCCAAACGAGCCAATGGACAGGACGCGTTAATGAACTAAGCGTTGAGTGCGAACACTGTGTTTTAAGCCGATAGTGGTGCTGTAACCTCAGCAACAGCGGTTCTGGCTCTTTTAGATTTATTTATGAGAAGCTCCACTGCATTGACCAAGGGCCAGGGCAATTTTCACTTGTACAAAGGAGTAGTCCCAGAAAATTGAGGTTGCTGGAAAGATGAACTGGTCTTCTCAGAAGAGGAGTAGAAATGATTTACCTCGTCATATCCACTTCATCCTTTTTTATCATAGCCCTACTTGTTTTTAAAAACATATCTAAATCAGCATGGCAGCACAAGGGTTGATCTGCCAAAGGCAGAAGCAGAGACAAGTTTTCATCAGAGGATGTTACAAGAGCAAGAGAATAATGTCAATCAGTTTCCATTGCTGTCAGTCAACCTGCTGATGACAATATACAATAGTGGCATTTCCATCCTGGGCTCCATGGGAGCTGTTTTCTGTTTCTTGTCTATTATGTTGCCAACTGAGTTTTAAAAACAACAGGTTCCTTATTAAGTGGAGAAGGCTGCCAGCAACATTTGAGTATAGTGGTTGTCAGGGCTTGGGGGGATTTAAAATTTTATTTCCACAACAAAATGTGCCCCTATTTCCATGCTTTTGGCCCCATTTGATGGCTCATCTTTGCTATTAACTAATTTAACTCCACTTCTCCCATGCAGCTAGCAGGGTAAATGAAAAGTGTGGCTGAGACTTGACACGTTCAAGAAGTGACTGTTATCTGATGAAATTAGTCCAAGATATCTTAGTCATACAAAATATAAATACAATTACCTAGCTTACCTTCATATAACAAAAATTGTAATTCTGTTTGAGAAAAAGCAACAAAAAGGAAAATAACCAACCCCTTCCCCAGCAGAAGCAACACTATCAGAACTCACCAGTCTTGGAGCATATAGACAAATTGCTTGTGCTGTGTTAGAGAAGAAATTGGGTGTATTTTTTTTTTTGGTTGCACCTTTGAACTACCCTAAATTGGTATGAAATCTCACTGAATGGGGAGTCCTTTTCAGACTTTTTCCAAAAGTAATCTGAGATCAAGAAAGAGTGTAGAGAGAGGACCTGAGAAGGCAAAGGACAGGACAACAGTGTAGGAAGCAGACAGAAATGCAGGACATTGACCCACTGTACAATCTGCTCAAGGGTTACAGAAGTCCACGGTCAAGCCCAGGCTGATTAAGTAGATGCAGCGCTCATGCTGACTCATTTTCTTTACAAGAAATCCAAACAAATAAGATGAAATAAAGAGGCAACAGGGAAATAAGCAAGTGCAGGTGATTCAAATTATCTTTGCCCACATGGAAAAAAGGGCCAAGTTTCCCATAGCGTCTTGAAAGTCTTTTGCCCCAAGCCCAATGATATAGAGAAGACCCTCCTGATCAGGCCTCTGACCAGCCAGTTATATACTCCCCTTGCTTAACATTGTGGGAAGAATCAGTCTCCTTATGCCCCTAATTGTGAGCCCAAGGATGAAGCTTTTAAGCCCTTTCTTAAGTCTCAGTGATCCAAGTACAAACCCAAACTGGGATGTCAGCTATCAACTAGTACACTTTGGTTACCCTGAAGTAGATATTACTTGAAATAATCACAGAGTCCTAGAATGCCTTGGGTTGGAAGGGACTTTAAAGACCATCTTGTTCCAACTTCCTACCATGGGCAGGGACACCTTTCACTCTCCCAGGTTGCTCCAAGCCCTGTTAACCCTGGTCTTGGAAACTTCCAGGGATGGGTCATCCACAGCTTCTCTGAGCAACCTGAGCCGGTGCCTCAAGGCTCTCACAGAGGAGAATATCTTCCTAATATCTAGCCCTGCCCTCTGTCAGTGTGAAGCCATTCCCCCTTAAGCTGTCACTCCATGCCTTTGTCAATATTCCCTCTCCAGCTCTCCTGTAGCCCCTTTAGGTCCTGGAAGGCTGCTATAAATAACTTAACAAAAAGTTTCCCAGTTTATATCAATAATTCAAAGAATAAATAAATATTCATCTGATCTTCTGGGTAGCCTGATTTTCTTCTTTCTTTCCTTTTTCAGCCCAATACCCATTATGGTCAGGTCAAACCCCTCTAAGCCTGTGTGACACATGACAAGAAGAAACGTACATCTGAAGTTGTTCATCTAGCAGCAACGTTTAGCCTTAATATGTTCATTTTTTTATAGACTTTAGAAAAAAAGCCAAGAAGCACTTTCAGATATAAAGGAAAAAAACCCAGACTTCAAGTGCTAGGAAGGGTGAAACCTCATGATCTCAGCAGCTCGAGCGGTCAGCAGCAACCCCCGCACGCTCCTCGGGGCCACTCCAGCTCCCTGCCTTGAGAGGCTGGTGAAGCCACTTAGATTTTTTTTTATTCACTTGCTTAAATGTCGTAGGCTTGAAAGTTTGACTTGAAATATAACATTAGTGGGTTTGTGGTAAAAGCAGCAGAGAGGATAGGATGACAGGCGGGGCAGAGGGGCCTGATTGAAAGCAGGTGTGGAGGAGGAAAGATGGGAGGAGATGAAAGAGGAAAACATGACTGAGTAAGTAAATTCAATGTTATACATATTGAAAAAGAGCACCCATATATAGAGCACCCACCTGTGCTCACTTCTTTTGAACATTGTTTTTTTAACATAAAACAAGACATAGGTTTTAAAATTGAGCTACCAAAACAAGGCACAGCGTGGCACGCGCTGCTCCCACAGAGGTGGCCGTGGCAGGAGTGCAGGGCAGGCGCTCTCCACAGTGTTTAACTCCCCCACTGGAATGTTCTGGGATCTAATGGGAAGAAGAGCCCATATAGAATTGAAGGTGGGCTTGGTTTCTGGCTACAGGAGGCAGAAATCTTGTATTTATGTCTGTAGACACAAATGCAGAAAGAATAAAATATAATGGAGATCAGTCATAGAATCATAGAATATTCTGAGCTGGAAGGGACTCACCAGGATCATCATCATCATCCAACTTCTGGCCTCACACTGGACAGCCCTAAGATCACACCACGTGCCTGAGAGCATTGCCTAAATGTTTCTTGAGCTCTGGCAGGCTTGATGCTGTGACCACTGTCCTGGGGAACCTGTCCCAGTCCCAACTACCCTCTGAGTGAAAAACATTTTCCTAATATCCAGCCTAAACCTCCCCTGACCCAGCTTCATGCCCTCGGGTCCTGTCACTGGGCACCAGAGAGAAGAGATCAGTACCTGCCCCTGTGCTTCCCCTCATGAGGAAGTTGTAGACAGCTATAAGGTCTCCCCTCTATGTTTCACCTAGTTTGGCCTCTGGAGTATCCTCATCATGTTCATTTGACCACTACACACAGTACAGCCTTCTTCCCTTAACTAAACACATCCTTAAGCAAAAAAAAAAAAAAAAAAAAAAAAAGGGAAAGGAAATTCCCAGAAAGGAAAATGAAAAATGAAAAATTATGGGACATTATTGAACATATGAAGCTTTAGAGACACTGGTGAACCCCTCCACACATGCACACACCATCCCAATTCCATACAGTTTCACCTATTTTTTTACTGCCTTTTTACTTGATAATACATATTATTGTCTCATTAACTGCAAACCTTTCCAGAGCACTGAAAAGGAGAGAGCATTAAAATACACTGAAAAGTCCTGCAGCTCAATTAACACACACCAGGGGGTTCAAGGGGAGGGGAAGGGGGGGTGGGGGTCAGCTCCAATTATAAAAGGCAAACTTATCTTTTTTTTTTTTTTTTTTTTTTTTTTTTTATATAGACCTNCAAACTTTTTTTTTTTTTTTTTTTTTTTTTGTAATATCAGCTAATTAGACTTTGACAACCAATTAGCAGATTTTTAGCTTTGCTGAGAACCAAGCTAGCACTGAGAAATGAGAAGGCAAGTAAACCAAACATGCAAAATGCTCCTCTTGTACCACAAACAGGCTGTCCTAAAGAAAAAAATATGCCCAGGGCCAGATCCTGCTCCTGGATTTATAGCCCTTTCAGCTGGCTGTCACGCCAGTTACTCGCAGGTGTAAATTGAGTGTAGGACTTGGCCTGCAAACTTAAGCTCACCGTAACTCATGCAAACCCACAGCAGAGAAGCGCTCTCCAGCCTCCTTGCAAGGTTACATTTTAACTTTTAATAACCTTTTTTTTCTATTTTTTTTTTCCCCCTACCAACCATGAAGTACCCAGATGATTATTTAGGATTAATGGATTATCAAAAGTGCCAGTTGGCACACTCGTGCTAAAGAGAAAAAAAAAAGGGGGATGGGGGGTAGGGGGAGAAGTGTAACAAATGCAGCTGTTTACTAATAAATAAAGCCTCAGCTGTAACAGAAATAAATTAGATGCATTTAATTGGTCGACTGCAAACCTCCTCTCTTTATTACAATGCTGCTTCTTGTTATTTTATGATGTCAGGGTAGATGGCAGACTGACAGAGTGTTTATGAATCACAGTTTGCAGATGGCACTCCTGGTTTTTCGGCAGTTATGAGCACAAGTAGCATGAGGACTCAATAGAGGGTTTTTGCCAGGGAGGACCCCCTGAGAATTAGCCGCCTTCATTTCTCTGGTGCCAATCTCCCCCTGACAGGAGCACTATTTCACAAAACCTACATTCAATAAATTATACTCGCCTGGCAAGAACTTGGAAATATTTAACACTCGGAGGATACCAGCATCTCAATTTAATTTCTATTCATTTCCAGAGGAAGCTAGGCACTCCTTGGAACAGCCCTGGTTTGTGTGCACGAGCATGTGTTTCCCCCCACCCCAGCTAAAAAGAAAATATAAAATATAATGGTCTTCACAGCCAGGAATATCTCACCCTGCCTTCAAAATGACTTTGAGTCTCCTGAGGGCAGTTTACGGTCTCGTGCCCTGGTCCTCCCAAGTTGCCCTGCCTAATGACAGCTTTGTAATCCAGTTGGGAAATAATCTCACATGGCTGCACTCGGAGCTCATGAGCTGTAAAACTTCTGGATTGAACTCCTTCACCTGGTCACTTCAGTGAGCTACAAGCAAATGCAATGAGGGATGTGGTCATAATTGTCAACAGATTTGTAAATTTGTGTCATTAGTTATGCGCATAATGGATTTTATTCTAATGAGCTTGTTCATAAGAATGCCAGGAGGACTTGGCCCCTTTGGAGGAAATAAACTACAAACTTTACCTATGCATTTTAAAACACATCAGTGCCACATAAACGGGAAAAAAAAAGTTTCCTCTCCTTTCAGTGCACTACAGTTTTCACTTAGTTGAACTCGATGCAATAAGCTATGGCTCCTTTTACTGCTGTAAACTCATTTCCTACCTTTCCTGGGATTTCTCAGGGATATATAGACATTTTCAGATGGGAATATGTTTTTTCCATTCATTGAATAAAACTGGAAACTATCACGACTCTTTGGGCTCAAGATACCAGTGTGGAAATACCAAAGGCAGCCCTTCTCCATACTCTTCCAAATGAAATTTATTCCAGGGCACAACATTGTCAAAGCTGCCACAGCCTGAAAACCAGAGCATTTCTCCCTCCAAACCCAGCTAGAAATGCTGTGGTGCCCAGGGGTCAGTCAACATCATCTGATACACATGGAAGAACAATAAAACTAAGTATTATTAAATCAGGGTTTTATTATATCTATTACTATTAAATGTATTCTTATTAAATCTAGTTATAGCATAAGACTAGTTCTCTAGAGACAAAGAATGAGGCTTCTAGGCTTGCTCTTTGGGGAAATCTACTCCTGCTTTCCTTTGAAACAACCTGGATATTTTCATGGAATGCATGAGCTGAGCGAAGAAGCAGACAAGCCCATGGAAACCTACTGGCACCTTTGCCAAAATGATGTTCTCCACGTGCCCAGCGGAGCCCTCTTCCCCTGCTCTCCCTCCTCTCTCTCTCTGATCCTGCTTTTCAGCCAACCACACATAAAAATCTCCAGCATGTGCCAAGTACTACAGATGGGTCCATTGTAGCACACCCTAATGTTCATAGCTGACACCCAGGTGTTACAGTTTGTACTTGCTCGCTAGCCAGACGGTGGCTGTGTGCCAAGGGGAAGGCACAAAGCACTTGGATACCGTGCTGAAAAGCTATATAAGAGAGATTTTAAGAGACAGAAGAGCAGGTAAGAGGCTAAGCAAAAGCAAGAGGAGATCTGTCCACCAGCAAACACCTCCCTCTGCTGTGCATCCAGCCTCCCGTCCCGTCTCCATAAAGCTCTGATTTATTATTGGATTCTATCCAAGCATCACTGTCCCCCTGACCTTATCCACTGTCACACCAGCTCATTTCAAACCTACTGCTGATCTGCAAGTTATTTCAGGTCTGGCTAACAATGATGTGACTTCTTTAAAAGACGTGGGCAGAGGGAGAATGAGCTGTCCATTTCTGATGTGCTCATCCCACCTGGGTTATGGACACTGCCTGCACAGGATCTGAATGTGTAAGGAGCAGAGCTCCTGAAATCACACCAACCCTCTGTCTGCATGTATTTGAGTGGCCTGAAGAGTATTTATGAGCCCTTCCTATTTAATATCAGTAGCTGGAAAGGGTTAACACCAGTATCCTATTTTCTCTTCCATTTTCCCCTCCCAGGAGTCTACTCCCCTTCCAGCCTAATTTCCTTCAGTTTAATTAATTTTCAGTAATCACAAGTCTAGACACCACAAGCAGCAGCTTCACACCCCAGGTGACACGGTAACACTCATAGCGGATGGGCAAAGGGACGCGGTGTGGTTTCACGCACCAGCCCCCCACACGGAGCCAGAGCTGCCCTCGTCTCAGCTAAGCCCTTTTTGCAGAACAAACAATTTTTTGGAGAACAAATGCTTTTAAGGATTCAGGTGCAGAGAGCTTTTTCACCATCTGGCTGGCGGGGGCTCCCCAGCTGTCTGCAGCGGGTGCGTTCAGAGCAGCACGTACGAGCAGGGTCCAACTCTTCAGAGACGTGCCAAACCTGCGACACATGTGGAGAGCAACTGTGCAGCGCTGGCTCACTCCAGAAAGCCTTGGATCAGTGGTGTGTGGGCTATAAAGCCATGCACCATGCGTATGCTGTAGCCCAGGGTTTCTGGAGGGCTGGCAGCTCTTGCTGACACAAGCAGAGGCGCTGGGCTGACACACAGCTGCTATATGACCCCATACGTTTCTACTCAGGGTAAATCCAGAGGTTCTCACTTCTTGGATAAAATTTCAGAAAGGAAAAAGAGAAAAGGGCAAAAGCAGCTCTGATGGCCCTAAGGAGGTCACCCTTTATTGACCACTTGTATTGGCTACTCCTGGCAAAGCAAGAAAAATTACGAGGTGTCAGGAAGGCAAGTTAGGAAATAGTAGCAATCTCTTGGAAATGCACAGAGATGGATCATTTGAGACATGCACAGGATGAGCAGGACAGGGGCATGGTGTCACTAGAGCATGGAGGAGCAGAAATGAACAAGACATTGCTTTGTGCATTAAAAACTGCATCTTTTTCAATGCAGAATTATTCAACAAAAGATTGGATGTGGTTGTTAGTGCCACGCTCTAGTTGACAAGGTGGTGATAAGTCAAGGTTTGGACTCAATGATCTCAGAGGTCCTTTTCCAACCTAAATAATTCTGTGATTTATAAATCCCCAGGCTGAAGCACCTCCTAGGGCTGCCACCATCTATTGGTTTTCCATGCATTCATACGGATTATTTTGCATCCTGACACTAGCAGTCATTGATGGCTCTTGCACTATTCCCTGCTCATGAGCACTCATAAGCTCCAGAAAACACTTGGTGGTGTTTGAGGAACTTGCACATATTGGAAATTAATCCCACAGCACATGAGAATGAATTTGGGATCCAAAGAGAGAGCTAACACCCACCAGCCCCAGTAGCTGCTTACACAGAGGCTCCGGACCAATTTTTAGCCCTATAAAAAGCACACATTTTAAAATACACAAAATTGGACCAACTGATAGCCAGCCAACTTTTGGTATAATCTCTCTTTCAATCTAACGCCAGTAAAGAAAGAAAAAGAATACTAATGAGGGCGCTTGACAGAAAGGACTGTTAGTTCATGCATGCATTAGTGAACAGCTATGGTGTGTGAAAAAAAACCCTTCCTATCCTTTGGTTGCAGAATATCGCTGCTAAAATATTTCCCCACACTCAGACTAGTCCGAGATTTAGTACTGGTATTTACTGAGGACAGTCCACAGGTCTCTCTTTCCCAGCCCCTTCTGAAGATTTCCACCTTCACCAGGATAAGTAGGATGAAAGCCAGCCCTTGCTTGGCCCTCTCTGTAAAGACTGGTCCTTATTACAGATTATTGCTCACAAATTGCTGGCTTGCAGCAGGGCAAAGCTCTGCTGCATCCCCAGCCTTCACAGCTCATATTTAACTCCCACACAACCTGCGTATTCAGGTTGGGAGCACAAAGCCTCCCTCAGAGGGTCACTTCCTTCCCTTCTGAAATGAATGATTCCACTGATCTGTTGTTGGGCACAGATATTCCTATAGAGAGAAAGTAAATATTTCACCCTGTTTGTGAAGACTGAGGATAATGCCCTAGGATTCATTGAGCTGGGATCACCAGCATCCAAGACGGTCGCAGCAGTGTATCACTACCCAGGATGAATAACACCATCCTCTTCCACCCCAAAGTCACCGAACCACAGAATGGTTTGGTTTAGATAGGACATTAAATTCATCTAGTCTCAACTCCTCTGCCATGGGGAGGGACATCTTCCACTAGATCACATTGCTTCAAGCCCCATTCAATCTGGCCTTGGACAGTTCCAGGGATGGGGTATCCACAGCTTCTCTGAGCAACATGTCCCAGTGCCTCACTTCCTCACAGGGAAGAATTTCTTCCATATATATAACCTAAATTTTCACCCATGACTCCGATCCCCAAAGTTCCTGATGAAGAGTCCCTTTCTGGCTTGTAATATTTTCTGGCTTCTGATTATTATGTTGTATTTACTGAAACAAGACCACCTGACTCCTGAAAGGTTTTGTGTGTGTGCGCATTCCCAACAAGCAAAGCAAAACAAAATAAATTAAATTCACAGGACAAAGCACATTAAAGTCTATTTAGCTGTAACGAGCTAGATTTACTAATGCACTCAGGATGCCCAAAAAAATGGAAGTTCACTTTTCCAGACACCTTTCTCCCCTCTCATGCACTCCCCCCACTTCTTCCTTTCAGTAGATTATGTGAGACTCATTACTTTTTATAGCTCTGAACAAAAAACATAATCTTAACTGTTTCTTACTAATATTAGGCAATGACATAATGCCATTTGCAGAGGTGTCACTGACTTTTACTGGCTTCTGATGGCAGAGCTCTCCACTTTATATTCTGTTTTATGTAAGCCTCCTCAGAATTTATTGACCTCAAAGGATTTCTCAAGTTGCTTAATTATAAAAGGAAGAAGACAGCACAGTGGCTTACTGAACCAATATAAAAGCCAGCTAAAATGTGTCATTACAGAGAGGGATGGTGGAGGGAGAAGTGCAGCAAGAAGCAGTTTCTAGGGTCTGAGCCCAAGAGGCAAAGCTTTCTCTCTGAGTTATTGCCCAGCTGGAATGCTGCAGGGTGAGGCCGAGGATGGCTTCCAGCTTGCCCCGGTGTTCTTAGGTGTGTTGTGTTCACTCCAAGTGGGATAGGGACAGAGGCTATGGGCACCTTGAAGCAAAGATAAGGAGAAAACAAGAAAGACATCCTGCAGGAGACCTTCCAGAGCCATCTCAATACAGGAGAAAGTGTCACATAAAAACCTGTATTTGGTCTCACTGCTTACCGTATCAACCAAGCCAAGTTGAACTAAACCATTTCCAGAACAAGCCTAGTGCTGCAGGAGCTGGCTGGAGATTTCACTCATCCCCAGGAAAAAGGAGGAATAAAATCCCTAAAGCTACTACTGCCTCCAGCTGCAGATCTGGGCACATGGGGCCAGTTTGCTCCAGCTCATTCCCTGAAGCATCTTTGGTGTCTGCTTGTTACCCAGTAGTGGAAATGGCTTTTTGTCAGCTGCTTCAGCTTCCAAACCCATATTCCTGGGGAGAAAAAAGTAAAAAGAAACAGGAAGTGAGACACTGGTGAGAAAACAAACCACCAGCAGTCACTGCCCATTTACTGAGGGGGATTTAATGATTTGAGCCAGACTTCCTTGAGCTCAGCATGTCTACATATTGCACGGCAGTTACTTGCTTCACACACTCTCTTGTCCAAACTCAAAGCAACATTTCCAACATCATCCTTTCTCCTCAGGATGGAAACTAAGAGATTTCTCAAGGTTACTGTGGGAAAAGCAGCTTACTAAGGAGAGACGCTGGGAGAAAAATTAGTTAAGATTACAAATCTGGGTAAAAATAATTAAAATACATGCATGTGCTGCAAGAAAGGCCAGTGGCTTCTCTGTGTGACCTGCAGCAGGAACAACCCTGATGTGTTGGTACAACACCCAGCACAGGGAGACAGGCAGCAGCCCCTTCTGAGGCTCCTTATTTCTTAGTTCCTTCTAATTTCAAAGTGGTGGAAGAGGCAGCTCAGATTGTTTAAAGATGTTATTTTGGTCTCTCCTACACCGCTTGGTACTCGGCCCGTGACTGTGTCCAAAAGAGGCAGATTTGGCTGGAAAGACTGAATGCTGCTTAGTATTTTCCCTGTTATATTTTCACATCTTGGGGAAAACTGTGGCAGCAAGGGATCTGTACCTAAGCTTTTCTAATTCGTGTGGCCATCACTTACTCGGCACGACACCACAGGTCTCACGTCTCTTGGCAGCAGTACAGGGCTCGCACTTTCATATGGATGAAGTATTTGTGAGCAATTTCTCCAATTTATTAAGCATGAACAGGCTCCTCTTAGCACGGAGCAGATAGAATTTTTTAAAAACATTTCAACAAATCTGCTCCTGTGGGACTGGGACAGAAAGCTTTGCCACATATGCACATGTGATTTTTTCTCATGTTTCCCTTCAGCCTCACGGGTTTTGATGAAACTAAGAATTGGATTTATGGTTTGTGCAGAAGAAGAGTGCGCTTCCAGCTCCATGGCTTGGTGGAAAATGGTAATATGGGCACATTTCCTTCCCTTATAAGAGGGCTCAATTGGATCCATGGACTGGAAATATATAAACATGATCTGAGATATGAAGCTTGCCTCTGATGGACTAGAAAACAACGTGGAAATTAAAAGACTAAATAAGGGTGTCTCCATGGGGTTGCTCATAGTAGGAAGGAGAGAACATATGGATCCAGGAAAGCCACTTTACATGTGTGAAAGTAGAAATGGCAGCAAGGAACCATCCTCAGAGGGGACAACTGGAAGAAATGGGGGAAAGGAGATAAAGACATGAAGCATAAGCAAATCAGACTGAGGGAGTAGGCAAAGAACAGGATGAAGGAGATGACACAGCTGCAGATCACACCTTGCAAGCAGAGGACCTGGCTGGAGAGGGAAGGGGGATGCTGGCAGCATTCCCCCTGAGCAAAGGGGCTTGATGGCTCCTCACCCATGATCTCCTAAGGAAATGCTGGTAGGAAGGAGGGACATGTGTGTATATATATATCCATTTTATAACTTCACGTTGTTTACTACTTGTATGAAATTTTTCAAAATACACACGTGATGCTCTGGGAAAGAAGCCAAAGCTGTTTCAAGCTTCGATGCCCCTCTGTGCATGCCATGGGCTACTACTCCCCTCCAGAGAGGGGCAACCACAGTGGATTTTTCTGCTTTTCCCTGGAAAAAGGACACTGAAGAGGGGCCCCAGGCACCCAGGCAGAGCAACACAGGTTTTCATAAGTGCACTGATTTCTGCCTTAAAAAGAAGCTTGTACTTTTTTTCACAACTAGGGTTCACCAGGTATTTTATGATCCAACAGGTTTCTTGTGCCCTGAAATGGGGATTCAAACCTTGCTAGTGGGAAGAGTTAGACCTGGCTACAAATTTGAGACAAAAGGTTTATTTGGCACGTCCTAAATATTCTTTTGGCATGAGAATAGGAATTATTTTTACCTCTATAAACTATATTTGTGAGTCAAGAAAATTCTGTACCACCACCATTCAGTGAAGTTTTAGCCTATAGCCCATGGAGATCTTTAAAGGGTCTACATAACACAAGAAGCAAAACCAGTATTTTATTTTTCTTTTTACAGGCTGGATCTGGCATTTCTGGAGGGATTCAGCAGGTCCACATAATTTATTTTTCTTTTCAACTTGTGCATTCTTAAGAGTAGAAACCTAGATTAGGTCAAAACATGTATTACTGCCATGAAGTGAGTGAAACCACATCACCTGCATCCCAGTCTTACAACACGCCAGGTTTCTTCCTCTTTCTTCTGCAGACCAATAAACAAAATGCTCATGACAGGGCTTGACTTGCCATGCCATTCAAAAACCTTATGATAAACTATTTTATGGTGAAAGGATGTCAGAAAGACTTCACTGCTGGCAAAGAGAGACAATTAATTAATATCACTCTCCGTGTAGCTTCCACCTCTTTGAAGCTTTATTCCCAGAGATGGCACTCTGGCTCTCTTGAAAGGAGCGTGAGCATTAACACTGCCTTCAACTGGCTTTGGACCTTAAATATTAAAAAAACCCCAAACCATGCCATGTTCTTCCCAACAAGATTCACTGTTAAAAATAGATTAAAGAGAATGGAGAAAACATACAGAAGGGAATAAAGAAAGTGGGAGAGAGACATAGGGTGTGAAAAAAGAGCAACTCTGGCCTAACTGAAGACAACCAGAGGTTTGCCGCTAACTTAAATATAAACAAACCTTTGCTCAGAGAAAAGAAACCAACTTTTTCTGCATCAATTGTTTTTGCTGGATGGCATTGTGTGGCTTGTCACAGTCCTGTACCAGGCAGCAGAGTGCACAGTCTTGTTATGAACCAGCCTTCAGGGACAACCCATGCAATGGAAGCCAGATCTCCTCTGAAATGTGGGTGGGCCTGGAGATGCTGGTGTTGAGATGAGTTCTTCTCATTTCTCTCTTTCTTTTTTCTTTGTAAGTCTTTACGCACCAAATGTCAGATAGCTAACCTGGAAAGATGAGGGATTTCATCGTTGACTGGCATGATGTAGATGTAAAGTGTCCCTTGGACTGTGCGCTTGCCATCTGTCAGCTGTGTGGTAAAACTATCCTCTAGGCTTTCTGTGTCATTATGCATGTACAGCAGCATCAGTCCTACAGGAAAAAGGGGAAAATTAAAACCTGGATTCTCTAAAAACTCAGAACATAGATATCATATTATTTAAAAAAAAAAAGCTCCACAACTCTCTGGAATTTAAGACATCGGTTGTGATCTTTAAACACTACAGATTCAGAAAGCCCATCCTGCCTCCACTGAAAGAAATCCTTGCTGCTGCTGTGCTGCCAATGCCCATGTAAGCCCATACAACGCACAGCCCAATATAGCACTTGAACGAGGTGCTGCTCCTCTGTCAGTGTCCCTCTACAGCTGCTCTTCCCCACAGCTGAGCTTTCCGAGGCTTTCATATTTCTCATCTGTGGTCTCCCACCTTGACTTGTAGCTCAACCCCTCCCAAGGGGTTAAGACTGTGTTTAGCAGCCCTGGGTGGAGGCTTTATTCTTGCTGTGATTCCTGCAAATGCAAGAGCAGAAGCAGCACAGCAGGGCTCTGGAAGTCATTCCCAGCTAACTTAAGGAGCAGATAGTGAGCCAAGCTCGGCACGCTTTGGAGCGGTCCCCATGGGAGGCCTCGATTGCTAGTGAGATACTGGCAATATCTTCAGTAAATTTTGGGGGCACTTAAAAGAGATTCATACATGATATGTTCTTCAACACATCTGCTTTGCAGGGCTAGAGCTCCCCCTAAATTCCTTATTCCCTGAGCACAAACACAGCCCTCGTCACACGGTATCCAAATGCCTCACACTCGGTCAGCAGCCCTGGCTTACCAAGCCCTCGCTGCAGCCGGAAAACCCAGGCGGGTGCAAGCCAAATTTAACAAGTAACCTGGAAAGTCAGTGGCTGCAGGAAGATTGGAAACAATGCTCCTGTAGACCTGATGCCGTTTCCTATCCATGTGTGGCTTCTCAACCCATTTTGGGGCAAGGAAATGGGAAAACATGGGATCAAGGTGCTCATGGAATGGGCTTAACTAGCAGTGTATGCAGGTAAATACATACAGCATGTGCTTGAATACACTGGGGGAAAAGAATAATCGAATGTTTTTTGAGTTGAAAAGACTACATTAAACCCAAACAAACATTCCGTGAAATAATTTCCCGGAACAAGGAGCTGGCTCCGCTGTGGGGCCGGGTGCAGTGAGCAGCCGCCCCCGGCAGGGGCCCCCCGCGGCCCGCGCAGCCCGCGCTCCCCGCGCGGCTGGGCCGTGAGGGGACAGGCCCGGGCCCGCCGCCTCTCACGCCACAGCCTTGGAAACAGTCATGCACTTGGGAATAACCCTCCAAGATCATCGAATCCCACTGTTCCCTGAGCACTGCCAAGGCTACTACTTAACCATGTCCCCAGATGCCACAGCCACACAGCTTTTAAATGCCTCCAGCGATGGTGACTCCACAACTGCCCTGGGCAGCAGGGCAACCCTTTCTCTGAGGAAATTTACCCAAATATTCAATCTAAACTTTCCTTGGCACAGCTCGAGGCCGTTTCCTCTTGTCCTGTTTCTTGTTATTAGGGAGCAGAGCCCCAAATAACCCACCTGGCTGCCCCCTCCTGTCAGGGAGTTGTGCAGAGTCGGAAGGTCGCCATGGAGCCTCCTTTTCTCCAGGTGAGCCCCTTTCCCAGCTCCCTCAGCTGCTCCTTGTCACACCTGTGCTCTGACCCAAAGGTGCGCCAAAAGCAACTAAACAGTAAAGGGTACAAGGAAAGCCGGAGTGCCATCACTCACAACTTGCTGGAGCTCAGCCAGGGAAGGAGCAGTGAATCATAGAATCCTAGAATGGTTTGGGTCAGAAGGAACTTTAAAGCCTGTCTCATTCCACCCTCTGCCGTGGGCAGGGACACCTTCCACTAGACTAGGTTGCTCCAAGTGCTGTCCAACCTTGCCTTGAACACTTCCAGGGATGGGTCATGCATAGCTTTTCTGTGCAGCGTGTTCCAGTGCCACACCCTGCTGTGGCACATCACCAGCATCTCCACCAGTGAGCCCATGAGCTGGTGGACGCTGATGATGGGATACTCAGTGTGCCCATGGGGATGGCAAAGTCTTCAGCATTCAGCATGGTTAGTCCTGTAACACTCTGGACACCTTCTCCAACCTGCTGCAAGGAAAATGTCAGAGGAGAGGAAATACAACCAGGTCAATCATCAAGATTTATGGAAAAAAGGTAAACAAGAATTTTTAAAACATAGTGATGTGTACACGGGAGACATTTGGCCAAAAATATATCCCAGCAGACCTGTCTGCCTTTTTGATCGAAATATTCTAACTTCCAGTGGAAGCAAATGTTTGCCTTTTGTTTTCAAAAATCAGTTTCTGGAGGCCAGATGCACAGAGAGGGAGTAATTCTGCATCCAAACCTGCTGACCCTGCCCTGCCTTTACTGGGAGGCATGAGGAGATCCTATGAGGGAAGAACAGATCCCTTTGTTACCCTCAGCAAATGCTCTGCCCATGGGTACAAGGCTGCAAAGTCGAGAGGTGCTCCCAGATTTGCTTTCTCTCCCTTCACCCGAGGACTGCCACATATCATTGCTAATGAAACCTCCGTTTACATTACTTGATCCTTTCCCACTCGCAGCATATGCTCACTGGAAAAAAAACCTAAAAAAAAAATTGCTGCTGGTAGCCCCACTGCAGGATCCTTTTTTTGCACTTCAAAGTAGTCTATAATGTACGATGGAGCGCCAACGCTTTCAGTGACATATAGCTTGTTCACTTGGATGTCATGAGAGAGCAAACGAGAGAATCTAAACAGCGCAGCGAGCTAGTTAGATGGCTAATCTGGTGGGTTGCTTTGATTTCATAAATAAATTAGTTTAGTCTTCTGAACAGGGAGAGAAACACAAACCAGTGATCTCAGCAGCACTGCTGCCCTTCATTACCAAGAGGCCCTTGCTCAATTAGAAATGCCATTTGTTTTGATTATGAGGTTTTATGTGAGTAGAACCAAATTTTACCCTAATACATCGAATAAGGACTTGTATAAAGAACCACAGCCAGAGCTGTTTTCCAGCTGAAATACTGGGCACAGGCTGTATGTTAAAGGATGCAGGTAAGGTACTGAGGGCTGGGGGTGCAGACCAGCACCCCCAAGAGTGTCCTGTATTCGGGCTGTCTTAGCACTAGTTGCTGCCAGCTCACTGCTGACGGTGTACCAGACACCAGCATGAGTTTTTCTTGGGAATGAACCACAGGATTTTTTTTTCTTCTCTCCCTTCTGGATGGAAATAGCTCATTAAATATTTAATTTTTCAATTAAAGAGTCACTTTGAAAAAACAAAAGTTAATATTCATCCTTTTAACATGTGGCAGGTTCAGAGCAGCAATGCTCTTTGCACACATCAGAACCAGAGCTCAGACATGAACAGAAACTGTTTGAAATGCATCTGAACTGCACAATGCACAAAAAAAGGCCAAAAAAGAGAGAAATGAATGCTTCAATCAAAATAAATACAAATCCCACAAAACTTGAACAAAAAAAAGTCATGCATAGAATAGTAATTTTTGTTTTAGAAATGTTTAAAATTGAGTACTTCAGATGTTATTTGAAATAATATTTCAGCTAAAAGCTTCATAAAATAATTAGGCAAGATGGCAAATGAAATCTTAGATTCCACAGAAACATTTTTGCCATTTATTTTGATTGGCAAGAGATTTGCAAAAGATTTTCTGTCTGATTTTACAAAAAGTGCTTCAAATTTTTGCTGCTGTGGCACAGCCCATTTGCTCTATTGTAGCAGGACAAGTTAGTGACTAGCTTAGTGCTTTGAAATTTCAATTTCAATGCACCATTCCTGAGCCAACTCACAGAAATCTAACCTCTTTGCATCCCACTTCTTTCTGTGTGGCTGGAGGTGGTGACACTTCTCTTCCTACAACCTTTTAGGGGAACGAATGAAGACTGGTGCAGAGGTGACAGGACCACACAGCCCTGTGCCCTTTTTTGTGATCCCAACCTCATGGAACTGGAAGTACAAAACAAAACCACTCTATGGGCAGGTTAGAACTCCAGAGTTTTGCTGCGTATTTTCTGTAGAGGCAGGTTATAGATGCACAAGCAGCAGACCCTTCCACCAGTGTGAGTCGTTTCCTTGGGTCATAACATTCCTATTTATGAAACCTATTTTAGCACTTCTTAAAAAATTGCCTACAATTAATGCAGCTAAAATTGCGTGTTCAGCAGGAGGGAAAGCTGTGCCTCTACACAGCTTGGGAGAACTAGAGCCAGCTGAAAGAAATATAATCTCACCTTGAACTTTACGTAAAACAAAGACACTTATAGTGATGGAAAAATTCATTGGAAAAAGCTGATGTGAGTGGCAGAGAGATAGGTGGGCTTGTTAGCAGAGACAAGTGTGCTTTGGAGCACTGTAGATTTTTAAGACCTATTGGCTAAGACAGCCAGACCCATGCAGTGTCATAAATAAAGAATTTCGTCCAATCATTGCTCTGTTGAGCCTGCTAACTTGTATTTCACAATGGCATTTCTTCAAGGAAAACCTACATAATTCTGTGTCACTCATGTACTAATCTGGGAAGAGTTGTTCCAACTTCAAAACAAAATGGAATTTTGTGTTCATTTGAAGTACAACACAATGGAAGAGGAGATACCTAGGCTATGTAATCTTACTGTAATGAAATGTGACTGAGGGTCAGTAAACTGGGCAAATATGCCTCAGAGTTACAGAGCATTTGGTTGAATTTTAGGAAGTGACTCAGCAGAGTTTCCTTATATGGATTGTTGTATGGAGGGACCAATTTCAAGCATCCTTTGTCTAGAGTGATCTCTGCTGAAGTCAGGATGTCTGGCAACACTTCTGCTCCAAATCTAGATTGAGTTTTGGGAATATGCTCCCAAAATTTTGTCACAGATGACTGAAAGAGCGGGAGAAAGGAATGATCGTGCTCTTTGTGATCACAGAGCACTTGTCCTCAAAATAATCTGGAAATAAAATTTGCATGAGTACAGTAGAGAAAAAACAGCCTTTTTTTTTTTTTTTTGTTTGCTTTGTTTTGTTTTGCTTTGTTTATGTAGATAGCAGTAGTAGCAAGGTGGCTGGGACAGAAGGGAATGCCAGAGTGGGAAGCTCTGTAAGGGAACAGAGCAGATATTCTGGCCTAACACTGGCAAGTTTTCCTTGTTTCCTCCTCCAGCCTGACCTGTTGCTGTCAAGGTCCCTGTGGCTTCCTCCAGCCTTGTTGTGGCCCATGAGGCATAAAATGCCCTTAGAGGGAGGGATAGATACACAAGCGCTTATTTTGTGCAACAAATCAAGGAAAACAGTTGAAATTTCGATCATAAGACAACGAACATTTGGTAACATCCTTGACTATAGATTTTATACTTTAAAAAACTCGGCCAAATCAATTTAAAGAGAAGTCGGGAATTTCTGGCTCCTGTCCTCTTGTTCAAGGACAAGCCCAGTTGTCCTTGTGATAAATACAAATCAACTGCTACAGAAATAACATCAGTCTTAAAAATTCTCAGTCAAGTTCCTCGGTATGCTGCAGCAAGGTTGAATCCACGGGGATAACATATTTTTGTTACAACTTTTGCTGGTTGCCTCTGTTGCTGCAAAGCACTCCAGCATTCTTCCCAACGTCAAGCGCTGGTGTTTGAAAGGACACGGCTTGTTCGAGACCAAAATACACGGCAGTTGTTGCCCTTTCTATTTAGGCCTTAAGTCCTGAATCAATGGTAAGAATCCTGGACATGGGAAAATACAGTGCTGACAACTACGTAATTCAATTAAATGGGCTGACATTGTTTAAGCAATAGCCCTTTCCTCTGATCCATCTCTTTCAGAGCTCTATGTCTTAATATTATGGCCTACTTGAAACACTCGAGCTCATGAATGGATTAAAGAGGGTTTCATTTGTTTTATTTATTATTTTACTGCTTTGCTTGGCTTTTTGCAAACAGGGGAGGCACAGGCCTCATTTAGAATTCACTGTAACATGCACATTCTTCCCTCCTCTGTCGAGAGGAGAAGAGAGAAAGAACAACAAAAAGATCGCAATTGTTTGTAAAGTACCAAAACTCTTGGGTAATTTATCCTCAACGTTGACTGATTAACAGGAGTGTCTTTAGAGCACAATAATTTCAAAACATGGATAGCATATACATTTACTACCACAATAATTTGACAGATTTAAAAAAGGGGGAAGTATTTCACCCAATTTTTGTTCAAAGATACATTGGATTCTTGAATATTTGCCTTTTTAATATCAGTCTTTGATTTTAAAGAGCAAATCCTTTTACTCTCCCAAATGTGATCTCAGTATTCTAGTATCTCACTGTGATAGCTGTCTATCCCTTGAAATGCGTTGATGTTGCATTACATCAACAAGGACTCAAGCCTCCATTTATCTTCAAAAATTTCACAATCCGCTGCAGTATATTCTCAGTTGCAATTTTTGCTTTCAAGTTTGGCCACCATATGCATAGCATTAATTTCTCTGTTCACATGTAATTCATTCAGGGACTTACACCAGCTGAGAACCACATATGGAGGCCCAGATTTACAGAGCTTTTATTTTGTGCCATGGAAGCCTACAAGAAACAATTTTCTATTTGAATATTGAGTGTTTACAGAGGTCTTGTTGTTCACTAGAGACAGGGGATTATGAAATCATATTCTGCAAGAATCCTATCCAAAAAACCTGACCGTAACATTTATTAACTCCTCTTTGTTCAAGTGCTCACAGGGTTCTTACAGGGTGATTGGGTGTTGCTTCTCCTCTCTCAGAGGTTGTTGTTTGTTATTATTATTTACCACTTCTTAAAAATGGTTGGTCGAGCTTCAGCCAGTTTCTGTGGTGTCTGACATTGCAATTTAAAATGACCAAGACGTCAGCAGAGACAGGAGAGGACTGGGGGATGTAGGTCTCAAGCAGACCCACACAGGTGCTGTAAAGCTTAGCACAGTTTTGCGGTCAGAAAATTGTATGAGGGGTATTTACACCATACAACTCCCCAGCGCTGGTGTCTGTACCAGGCAGTGTTTTGTTCTGAGAATACACTCCTGTTCTATCACATTTAGGTAAGCTCCAAATGCAGATCTCTAAGACCCTTCTGTGGTGCTCATTTAGGCTTGTTTTGAGACAGTAATGACACATATTGAATGACTAATGTCCCACATAATTAATCCTGTAACTCCTTATTTATCAAAATTTCAAGGGGAATGGAGCATTTTGATGGAAAGCAAGAAATCAGCAGTTAAACCTAACACAGAAAATCCTTGGAGAGATGCTTCAGGGTTCAGGCTACCTGAAAGAGCTGGAGGAGTCCCTGGGTACTCCTGGTTGTTTGGAAGGGGAGCTGAGATGGAGGTTAGGCATCTCCAGCATTCCAAAGGCGTCTTCCCACTGTCCTGTGAGGTCACTCCTTCCTGATTGCTGCTAGAGGGAGCAGAGCTGGGTGGACACGAGCTCTGGTCTGGAAAGCCCTGCCAGCCTCCCTGGCAAAGGACAGAAAGTGTAAATTGATTTTAATTAGGGATCACTCATGTGGCCTCTGAAGTATCAGTTTAAATCAAACATTAGCAACTGTCGATTTCTTCCTTCACCCAAGACCCAAATCCTGTAAACACAAGGACCGTAACAAATCCCTGAAGCAGGCTTTAGTGCACATATATGGAAAACATACTAAACTATAAATACTCTATACCATATGGCAGCGAGATTATCTAATTTCACTTCATAACTGGTGATAAAATGACCAATCAACTGATGTGCAGAATGAAATGCCAAGCCAAGGATTCAGATACCCTTAAGATGGCTCTGAGGTTTCATCGTATCCCACTGTATCCCACAGCATCCCTAAAAGCAAGCACGTACCTCTTTCACTGACATGAGTGTGGACACCCTGGGAATATGTGCAAGGCTGGGTCTGCCTTCAGAGCCAGAGTTTGTCCTCATTTCTCTGCAGCTGAATTAAAGATGGGGAAGCTGGATTGGGAGGACACAAGCAGTGGCAGAGGAGAAATTTCGAACTCTCCATTTGTTTATTTTTCTGAAAGGCGTGTTTGGGGCAGGTAACACTCATTCCTCAGTTTTGCTGAGCCCAGAGGATCATCATTAGGACTTACAAGCTTTACTGCAATACAGAAAAACAACAGTATGCACAATATTTAAAAACAACAGAACTTCATTGTGTACATGTTACACACCTTCATCAATTTTTTCCCTCGCTACTAAAAATATTTAATCATTGCACAGGCCACAGCTCTACTGTTCTGCTCCCCACAACTGTACAGGGCTCCTACTCCAGCAGTGAGATATCAGTTCTCAGAAATAGAGGGTCAACACTTTTAAGACCAAATTCAAAGTTACTGATATATTCTTGAGTTAAAAGGAAAGGAATTTCATCGTATGCTGAATTCATGGCAACAAAGAGAGGAACCACCTGGGAACTATTGAAAGTTGTCGCCAATAGAATTCACAAAGAGATTTGCAATGATTCCTGAATGTATGTACGTTTGGAGAGAACATAGTGGGTATAACCTTCTAGGCACTGGAAATTAGGTGAATCTTGGAGTAATGCAAGACATTTAAACCACATCAAGCTTTAAAAAATAGACTAAACCTGAAACCATTTTGTTTCAAAGTTAAACCACCAATGTCATCAGCTCAGATTTTGTGGGGGCTTAGCCCCAGAAGCAGAAAGATCCATCAGTCCACAGATTCATTTCCCAGGAGAGTGGTGGAAAATGGCTTTGTTGGCTCATTTAAAATTAGCTTGGGTACAGCAGTTATGAATATACTGTGCAGAAAATTGTGCACTGAATTATAAGCAAATAGGTTGCTATGATTTGATGCTATTTTAATAGCTAGTGATTAACCAAATGAATGCTATTTGGTCTGGCCTGATTTGCCAAATGGTTCCTCTCTTCTACCATCCAGCCAGCTGTAAAGTAGTGCCCCATACAACCAGGCACTATTACCATATTAAACTCTAATAAAATATTTTTAGAGGAATAGTAGCATTTTGTGGGGTATATACCTATCAATTCCAGCATTGATCTTCTTGAACCAGCTGGGGGAAGAACATTTTCTAGCAAGCTGTAGTAAGGGTTTGCCTTTGATGTGAAGTTAAGATCCTTGAGTTCTTCAAAAACACTGAGATATTTCAATTTGATAGATGCTTAATGTTCCTCATTCACCCTAAAATCACCTGCTGAGACAAACCCACAATAATATGCGTCTAATATGGACAACCTTCTTCCTTTCCTTGATTATCAAGAATGTGCAATCTGACAAAGCCAAGAGCTTGCCCATACTTCCATAGCATCTTGGTTTTCTATGCAGTGGTTTTCAGCTGGAGGACTGCTGAGTGTTTGGGGATTTTTATTACTAAATTATTTGTAACTGAGCACCTACAAAGAACATTGCACTGCTAATGTTTAGCTGGAAGTAAAATAGGAATTTCTGGTTTCTTGTTTAGTCCAAAAGAAGTTTATTTTGTGTCCACCATCAGTATAGGTAGAGATCATTTCCCAGACACCTCCATGCTTGCTGCAGTGGTCCCCCTGACAGGTTCATCTTTGCTCTCCAGTGGAATTTGCTCCAAGATGATGGATGTGAGAGCTGTCAGGTATCAGAGCAGCTGGGGTAAAAGGGCTTAGCAAAGATGGGGCTGCCCAGCCCAGCAACAAAGCTTCTGCATTTCCATAACAGCAGCTACAATAGAGCTCATCCTGCCTTGTATTAACAAACTGGGGAGATGCATTACTGAATCCACTTCATGATTTTATGGCTAAACCTTGTTTTATCTATATTACTTGGTCTTTTGCCTTTTTATTATTTTTTAACGGGTTATTTTGATGAGAGAACTGTAATTGGCACCTCAGTGCTGACAGAAGTGTGTCTCAGGTGTAGAGGGCCAATGCCTCGTTGTGTCCCCTCAGGGTGCATTAATTAGCACTGCTGCACTGGCTCCTGTCACTGCCCAGTTCTAGCTAATGCCAGAGGTTAAACTATCCCCTGCCTGTGTCACCAAATTAGACTCAGAATAGCTCTTCATATGCACAATGCACATTAGTATTGCTCTAATCAGGGTGCTTATACTGAACAAATGAGTGATATTTCAAAGGTTTGCCTTTGCTCCAGCATTAATTTCCATTTACTTTACTATTTTTTAACTAGTCATTTACTCCTTGCCACACCTCCACAAAAAAAAAACCTTCCCAAAAAACTAACATTTAGTGCAAAAATTTCTACTTCTTTGAAAAATGAATTTTAAAAGAAAGGATGTTTAAAAGAGTTTCTTAATCAATAATTTTCATATTCATTGTTCAGTTTCTCCAAGTCCTTTACCAATTACTCAAACCTCATGTAAATAATGCCTTAGCATGTATATTGTTCTGTGCAGACAGTTGGGCAACTTCTTGTGTACCTTAAAAAAAGTCCAGGTTAAAATGCTTTGCTGAATTGCACAAAACAGGAGAGTAATTTTTGTCCCTTTTACATGAGAGATAAAATGGGATTGTGGAATGTTTAATGTTGGTGTTATCAGAAGGCTCCCCAAATCGTAGTTTCTTCCACTTTTTGGGAACTGAATGGCAGAGGCAGTGGTCAATCCCACCTTCTTCTGCTCCTGCAGCCAGGCAGTGCGTCCTTCTCCTCCAAACAAGCCCCATTCCTGCCTTATCAGAGAAAATTGCATTTCATTTCTCTGTTACACCAGATACTGCATTGTGTGGCTGCACAAAGAGGGGCTTTGTCTCCTCACCAAAGGCAGGGAAATAATCAGCTATTGAAACTGGAAAGGAAAGGAATAACGTGACGAAATGCCACCTTACTGGATGCTTCTGCTCAGGAGTGTTCCGGCACAGATGGAGCAGAGCCTTGTCACCAGTGACCTTGTTCGCTCTTCCGCACCAGTTGCATTTTTCCAAGTTCCTTACTCCTACTGCAGCTCTGGACCTTCCCTTCTCTGCGGTATTGCAACTTGCCAGCACTCATCTCTGAAAGGGAAGCCTTGAGCAAATCATTTAAAAGGAAACAAAACATATCACAGAGGAAAATTATAGCACATTCATGTGCCAAATCAAGTTATCTCTGTGTTACGGCAGCGTGATTGTATCACCTGCCCTGCAATGACTGGCAATTTCACCTGTCTCGACACTGCAGACAGATGCTCCAGTGCTACCAAACCACAACCTGAATCACCTGGTCCTCTCCAGCAATAAAATCAGACATTCATAACAGGATTTTCAAAATGTCGTCTTTGTAAGAAATTGGGATTCGTTAACTATTTTTTTTTTTTAATCATTAACTACAGTAAATACAAATCCAAATGACAAAACAGATCATAAGACACACAGACTACTGGGAGTTTATTGATATCTCCCAAAACCTCAGACACAGAATCTAAGGAAGCTGTTGCGACCTGCACTGGCAGAAGAGACAAAGTGAATGAGCTGACCAAGATGTGAGAGCACTGAGGAGCTCAGGATGTATTTTCTGCTCATTAGCCTGTACTGAGGCTTATGCTGCCTCAACATTATCTGTGTTGACATTTGCGACCTCACCTGACTCACACCTATACAACACTTACTGTTTGCACTGATAAATCCTTTTGGTCCATTTCTATTCTCCTGTACATCCTCTCCCTTCTCTTCCATCGTGCTTGATGCCTGGGATCTGTGTTTGGCACTGACAGCAAGCCTGGATGATATTTCTTCCCGTTGGGTTGCAGCAAGGGAAGGGTGAGATGCTGTCACGGAGGGGTTTGTGACAAGTCCTCAGTTATGAGCACACCAGCAGAGGAAGGGGCTGCAGCCCGTGACCCCATCAGCTCTGGCACGCTCCAGTGCTACTGAGCCACCATTCATAATCACCTGTGCTCACCAGGGCACTTCCAGGGCTGCTCTACATCCCTGCACTGTGCCTCACCTCTGGCAGGTAGCAATGAATACAAATAGCTCTGAATACACGAACTGAGCAGCCTTACAGCAGGAGAGCATCTGCATGGGGAGCTCAGCACTCGGCCCCCTGCTCCCTGCCCAACGAGGCAGGAGACACAACATGTCACACCAAGTCCCCAGTATGCTTCATTTTTGCTCCAAGAGCCTCTTTAAAAATCAGATTAAAAAGCATCAAGACAGGAGAATTATTCTCTAACATCAAGCCCTTTCTTAACCAGGTAAACTACTTCAGCCTGCAGCATAATCAGGGGCTGCGGGATCACACAAATTGTAATTAACTTGCTGAAGTAGGTCAGGACTGTGTGTATTGCAGTGCAGGGGTACTCTGGCTTTAATGATTTCAAATATTTTGAGAAGCAAACTGAAAACACTTAGTCAAATTAAGTGTTTTCTTTAAGCTGTCAGCATTGCGAGCACTGCCAAGATGAACAGGATACATTGGATTAGATGCAGTCTATATGCTTCGAATCCTAATGGCAAGGGATCCAAAATGTAAAGTAGTGCACAAAGGCAAAGCAAATATTGTATTATTGTCTGTAAAGCAGCAGATCTCAGTTTACTGATTAACCAGATAGTTTGAAAATAGCATGACTCATCTCCAGAGAAGCTGAGCATTGCTGCTGGCTCCTGTGCAGCCCAGCTTGTGATAGTGTGACAGTCTCTGCCTGCTAAATGATGGGTCTGACAACAGGACCAAAAGCACGATTTTGGTTCTACCCAGGGTAAATCCTGTCACTGCAGTCTGGCCTGAAATAATTCAGGCTTAAATACAAACTTAAAAAGTTACATGCAGGTAGTAATTTAGGGTAAATTTGAAGATGAAATCTTGTTACACAAGGTGCCCTTGTGAGTCTTGAGCCATGGGTTGTCAACAGGCAGAGATGCAGCATTCAGGTTACCAACTGGAAGAGCAGTAGGAGGTGGTAGAGGTGGATGGAGACCTTCATAAAAACAGCAATCTGCCACTGCAGCCGTCCCTTCATCAGAGACAGTGTGGAGGTGTCTGCACAGGATGTGCCCGAAGGAGGAGCAGAGAGCAGCAGCTCAGAAATCACACTCAGGTGAATACACAAACTGATTTGAGAGCTGGAAACAGAAACTAATGCCTTGTTGGGGTTCATTGCTGTGGGAGGGATAATCCCAGCAAAGGGAAGGGAGCATCCAGAGCTTAGAGCTGCTCAGAATACTTTTCCTCTACTGGATGGAAACCATCCTTTAAATGCTGGCCTGAATTTTCTCATGGTGGTTTCAATCTGTTTGGGTTTTTTGTTAATATTCCCTATTAGCGTAAATAATTTAGGTTTCATTTCCCCCTATATTTATTCCCTCAAGATGCTTGGGGTAATTTATCTCCATCTCAGACTTTGTTTTGCGGAGCTCAGTAAGCCAAACTCCTGATCATCTCTGAGTATAGACCCTCCATTCTTCTGATGATGCTGTTATTTTAGCTCTGTGCTTGGTTTTGTTTGACTTTGTCTTTCTGGATATTCGTGGACGTTTTTTACAATGAGGGTGGTGAGACCCTGGCACAGGTTGCCCAGAGAAGCTGCCCCATCTCTGGAAATGTTCAAGGCCAGGTTAGATGGGGCTCTGGGCAATCTGGGCTAGTGGAAGGTGTCCCTGCTCATTGCAGGGGTGTTGCACTAGATGACCTTTAAATGTCCCTTCCAACTCAAACTATTCTGTGACTCTATGTTCACGTGTCTACCTTGTACTCTGCAACAGGTAGGACTTAATTAATATTGGAAATTCGTGATTTATTGGAGATAAGAGCACTGAGAACCTCCGAGTTAAGGCTTAAGGGTCTCCAGGTTGCCTTGCTTACTCCATTCCTCATCCACCAGCTCCTAAATAAAGCAGGAAAAACCTGGCCAATGTCTTGGGAAGATGTGTCTATGGTAAAATCAGGAATAAATCCCAAATAAGCCATTTACTTCAGCCATATGAACACAAATATCAAACAAGAGTATCTAAAACATCAACAAATTATGATAAGTAGCTAAAACACAGAAGTTGTCATCACCATGTCTGGACAGAATTTTGACAAGTCCTCAGATAAATCTTCTCCATCTCCTTTTTCCACGGTATGTTGGTATTTTGAACAGAAATTCTCAAGTCAAAAGACATACATCAATTTTTAGTTCTAGCAAAAAAAAAAAAAAAAGAACCAAACTAGACATACAAAGCAGATGCTTTTCACTAAAGCTTTTTTACATAAAAGTCTATTCTCTCATCACGAATTTGGTTCAAATTTTTCTGAACAGCTCTAAACAGTAGCAGTAAAAATGGTTCCCAGTGGAGACAGACTACAGGTGCATGTTACATCTGTTCTTCTGACAGTGTACAAATCCTTTAAAAAATCATTAAAATCTTTTGTTTAGTTGGGGAGGGCCATCAAGTATTAGAAAGGGATCAGCTTCAAAGTTCAGCTTTAAAAATGTACTGTAATAAAATGAGAAAATCAATTTATGAAAGGAAAGATATTTGCATGTAAGATTCAATCCTATAAACTCAGCAGGTCTCAGTGCTGTACCAAAAGTGACTTTTTGTCATGTCCCAAATCAACTCCATCTTCAAGAAAATAATAATAAAAATAGCTCTAAGAAAAGCAAAGGGATCTCATGGGATAGATTTTAGAGGATCCAAACGGGAAAGACCCAACTTCCAGAAATGCTCACTGTAGCTGATCTCAAGGTAGATTTATGTTATTTAACAGCAATTAGGAGGCATCCAATTATAGAAGACCTGGCAAAAGGAGGAGTATTCAGAGGGAAATACAACACTGGCAGTGATTAAAAAGTCCACTCTGCCTACAGGATAAGCAACTGCTGCTGGGAGAAAGAGCAAACCAGCAAGGAAAATGTTTTCCTGTCTCAGAAGATGAGGCCACTGGAGGTGGGGGGGGAAAATAGGTGGAGAAGGAGAGAAGCAGGAGTTGAACTTGAATAAAAAGATTGATATGTTGAAATAGAGCTCTTTATGCCAGTGACTTGAGCAATGGTCTAAATTTGATAATAAATTTGATATCTGTACTACAGCAGAGTAGTACTGACTTGTTGCTGTGATAGAGAACTGAAAGATCAAAGATCTGTGTATGGAGACATTTCCTAATACATCTCCAAAGACATTTCCAGAATACCAACAAACAAGTTGTTCATTTTTTCCTCCCCTGTATAATGAATGCATTTTACAAGACAATTGTCTTTTAATGATCTTTCATTTCTCCAAGCTTGCACGAGAAGAGGAGCAGGGAGAAATTGTGTCATGTTCCCCTGCGTATTTCAGCATGAAGTAAAGCCAGGAAAGTTGCAGAGCAAAGAAATTGCCCAGAAAAATACAATATTTAAATAGTGGCATGACTTAAGAAGCATAATTGGGCAGCCTGAGTTGAAAGAACTTATTCCAGGTAATTCAGTGCAGCAGAGGGCTCTAGAGTGCAGCACCAGAAATCTAAATGGTTTGAAATCACTCCACAAAACAGACTATTTTGTATTTATTTAGAACATTTGTGCCATAAGTGGTGGCAATATGTCATTGCACAGTTGTGTGTGCAAGCCCAGAAAAACCAAGGTGAGCAAATGCAACCACCTGACTCCCAGACAGGAGCATTTCTGCAACACAAACTCCTGAGTTAAGAGTCTCAGACTAAAAAAATATCTGCTAATTTTTTAAATTACTGTGAGACTACTAAATGCTGTGTTTGTAGTAATGATCAAGGAAGAAACAGGATTAACATTCAAAAAGAGCAGCTTGTATTCTGATTTTCCATTCTAAATGGGTGCCAAAAGTCACAACTGAAATTAAGACCATCTCTCATTGAACTTACTTTAATAAATTTTTAAAAATAGTATTAAAGCCGTAACTTTAGGCTAAACTTTTACAGAAAGGCCAGTTATTTAATAGGATGATGTGACCCAAAATACTGGTCTTTGAAGGAATAAAAATCAGCTTTTGACAACCATAGCTGCTTCTGCAGCTGCAGGGAGAACGTTTTCTTCATGTCAATTTATATTTCATTTCCTTCAGCTCAATAGCTGATTCATTCCAGTTCAGACACTGATGAGGAGTTGAGAGGCAGGAATGTTTATTTTCTCTCTTGCAAATGAGGAGAGCAGACCAGCGCTAAAGCACGATCCACTACATCTAAATCCTCCAGGGACAAATGGTGGAAAAAACATCAGATTGATTAACTCAGGGCATTTTCCCTTTCTCAATAATTTATCAAGTTTTGAAAAACAAGATATTTACCTTTATTTTCTGATACATCCAGCAATCTTCACACAGTCTGAGCTAGAAAATAAAATGCCTTCATGAAGCATGTGTTCATGATTTTGCGTGAATTACAATTTTCATCCAAAGCACTCTGTCATGAATCGCAAATTAAAAACATCATCACTCTTAACGGAAAGACCAAGCAGCAAATCCTGAGATCATGCAGGGCAGACAGGGACATGTAGAAGTTGTGATGACAATGGGGAAGGAACAGAGGCTCTCCAGCTTTCACAGGTACCAGTGATTTAAGTTACACCCCTTTGCTCAATGCTTTTTGGTTGAGCTGCAGTTTGAGCCTGTTAGAGCAAAGTATGAAATGATTTATTAAAGGGAATCGTTTGCCTCCCAGTATCTTCTCTACAGACCTAGACAGCTTCTTAATATGTATTAAGTTATATTATTATGTGTAAATGCAGCTCTTTACCCACCTGTTTCTTGCAAACGGGTACCAAATGTGCTGTCCTGCTGGTGAAAACTGAGACTGAACCTCTCCCAAGCAACACAACCCTGTGCTACAAATGCAGAACAAGTTTTAAAAGACGCTCTGACAATTTAAGTAATTTTTGATTCAATTCATTCTCATAAGTAAGGAAGGAAAAAAAAACAACCAAAGAAGGAAGGTTCAAACATTGCCAGTAAGATGAAAAGTCCATCCTACCAGTTTGCACATGGGAGAAATATCTCCAGATTGGAAAAGTGATGCACCATGACTCATGTCCTTTGTGTCACCCCTCGAGTCAGTGCATGGGGAGCCACATTCGTCAGCTCCGTGCGACACCTTCAGCTTCCACTGCACCGAGATGCTCGGGGTGATCCTGGTTGGTCCTTCCTGCACACACCCATCCCTGCCTGCAATCCCTGCTGCAGCTCTGGGGCTCACTGCTCGTCCATGGAATATAGACAGCACAGGAAGGGAAGATAAGCGACAGTTTATTTCAAGGTGAAAGTGAAAATTAAACAGAAATCTTTACAGTCTAGCAACAAGCTCCCCCTCCCCACAAGAGCAATGTGGGTCCTGAGGTACAATCAAGTCATCTTGACTGGTACCCCTAAGGAGACACCATATTTAGAGTCATTTATGCTCACAGCTTTATTTGATTACCACGGTCAATCGATCAGTACCTGTTTGTATCTCTGTGGAGCACAAAAGCCTGTCAGGAAGTAGACAGCACACTCATTTCGCATTATTAAACACGCTCACCTGTGATTTCTAGTCATGCTCAATTTTATTTCCAGTCATGTTGAATTTTATTACCTGATCTTTTTTTTTTCTTATCAGCCAAGATAAAGATACTGTATTGTCAAGTGAGAGTCAATTTTCCAGAGAAAACTCCAGTTTTTCATTACACTTTCAGTATTCATGGATAGCTAAAATCTAAATAGTTCAGCAAAAGACTGCAACATTTGAGCAAAGCATTTCATGGGACTTAAAACTTAGGTGTTGAATGCTTATGTTGTTGTTTACAACAGTCCATCTGGTCAGTCCATGGTCATCATGGAACACTATGGTTGTGCACTCCCACCAGGGAAGGAAAACCTCATAAGGAAATCAGTGGAGATGCAGCCTCACCAAATGTCTGAACCCACAGAAAAGAATGTGAATATAAACTATCTACAAAAACCTATTCTAAAGAATAATGTTTCTGTTGTCACCAAACCCCTGTTATATATTCCTTGTCTAAAATAGATCTTTGCATGAGCTGGAATTGTGCCCTACCACACTCCCCATTCCCTGAGTCCCCAGGTGGCACACTGGAGCAGGGACCACTTTGTGATCCTACACATAATATCCTAGTTATAAGTAGCATTAATTAAAGAATCAGAGTCATGGCATGCAACCAGGCATCACTGATTACTCTGGTCCTGCACAGTCTGCCCAGAGCAAAAACTCCCCTGAATAATCCAGACTTCAAATACAACCTCTCTGAAGAGGTGCATTAAGAAAATCCCATCAAGATGACAGGGTTTATGGGAATAACAGCAGACATTTCTCTGCATGCAGATAATTCAATATGCAGATAATTCAAAGTCTGTACTTAAAGAAAATAATGAGGAATAGCAACCTCTCCCCGGCCCCCCACCCATTTTGTCTGCATTCTAACTCCCAATCCTGAAAAGGCTTAGACTGATAGTTTGCTTCTATAAGTGGAGCTTTTCAAATTCCTCTGTTCTACCCCAAATCCTGCAGGCAGCCATTCCTGCCGGCAGATTTCCAGCAGCCCCCATGAAGGGAAGGGTCTGGGCTTTACCGCTGACTGGTCACCAGCTGAAGCTTCGGCCATATGAATGGGGGCCCCTCTGACAGCCTTATTAACACAAATGATTTTTATTCTGCATGCCTGGGTAAGCCATGGGCACATGCCTGCAAGATCAAGGTCTCTGTCATTAATAACTTGGGCAATCGCTTCACCTAAAGCCACACTCTGTCTGCACAGAAATCTTTCCGGGAATCTGGTAAAAAGATTGATGAAAATTAAACATCTACTTAGTGAAGCTGAAGTAACCAATATATGATTAATACTTTCCAATTATATTTCAGTACAGTACATTGCTGAGTTTGTTATTACCTGCACTCTTAACACTCCATCTGCAGTGTTAAATCCATCTGTTGCTGAAAATATGACTATATCTTCAAGGGTTTCTGAATCATCACGCTGGTACCTTTTAACATAATTATAATGAAGAGCGATATTCATTATCCAGCGGAAATTAGAAACCTATAAATATGAGGGGAGGGGAGCAAGGGAAGAGCTGAGGTCCAGCATTGCCCACTATCTCAATTGATCATGTTGGCTTCTCTCACTTAAGTATTGCTCTGGGCTCTGGATTTAGCACCACCAGTCCCACTGGTTTCACTGAAGTTTTGTTAACACCTCTCATGGGGACCTGGTTCCTCAGCTTTATTCTACCAGGTGGAGGTGGGCAAGAGAAGTGGCTTCATGACTGGCATCCACATCAGGGTGTGAAGACAGCACAGACCTAAAGGTGTGTCCCACAGCCAAAGCTTCTGGTGGGGCAGGATGTCAAACCTTGGGAATTGTTCACCTGCCTGAGGAGAAATGGCTGTGCTGGACCAGGTGTCCTTGGCACTGGGTTATCATGGGCTGAAATGGCAAGAGGAATGTTCTGGTGATTCCTACCTTTGAGAAGGATCTAAAGCAGAGGGTGCTATTTCTAAATACTCTGTTAAATAGTCAGAATAAACATTTCATACATTTGTGCATATATCTTAGATGTTAAAGAAATCCCCTCTTTAATACAGCAGCAGCTGGTTTCAATGTGCCTGCAGGTAACAGAAGGCAAAGCTCATGCCACAGTCTTTCCTGAACTCTGCTCCCCTCGGCTTCCTTCCCTCTGCCCTGTTAGGATTTGTCCTCACAAAATCACAAGGTTCATTTGAAACCATTTTTAAAAATATATGAATTTTCAGACACCATTACACAGTTATGGGTAAGATACAGGCTTCACTTCCCCTCAAATCCCACAGCAGAGGGTCCATTTTTGAAACTTTGGGCAGTAACCAGAATTTTACAGGAAGACCTCAAACTAACTTATTTTAAAAGCCTGCAAACAAAACTCCTTCCACCTTGGCAAGTCCATGCAGATCAATGAAACTGGAGAGAGAGGGTTTATTAACTATAAAAACTTTCAGATCCTCATGGGAACATGAAGCAGGGTTTTCCTTTGCTACATCCAGGGGGGACCGTACCAGGACCAACCATTCCACCAGTAAGCCTATCCCACAGTCTGGGCCTGGAAGGGGTTCTCTGGTACTCAGCAGGTGTGTCTGTGCTTTTGGAATAGGAGGAATCTTGTCACTTTGCATGAGAGATGGACAAAAAAATACAAGAAAAACAAGGGTACCTGTCTATCCACAACTGTTGAGTCAGAAGTGAAGCTGCTGTGCCTTTTCAGCAAGAGGGGACAGAGATGCTTTTCTCTGTGCCATCAGCAACAGAGGATAAGTGGGGTATTACTCCCCTGTGGACGTTTTTGAAGCTCATAGATTTCTGGAATCAATCTTTCTCCTATCTAAAAGAAAATCACAGGGTTAATAGCTAGAGGCACACAGCTAAAATGTGATTTTGAGAAAGACAAGAACAAGACGACGTGGTATTTCTACAGAAGAGAAAATGGCTCGGAGTTTTAAAAATACCCTTCAGAAAAAAAACATAGCAATTAAAACTACTGAGCTGACTGAAGAAGCTTCAGTTTTGCTTTCCTCTTACCAAGCTTTTATTGCTGTTCTTTGAAATGTAATTGGTGCTAATTTTCTACTTGGAGTCTGACACAAATCTTACAAGTTACTAAAGGTACTTGGAAAACAGAAGAAGAGGTTGTTTTATTTCTCTTCATAAACGATTTGCTGTTGGAAACGGTGAAGCCTCTTGAATGACTCCAAGACTTCAACTGCTTGTTTTAATTTCTCAAATAATCCTTTCCTATGGTTGTAATTTTCATCACTACAAGTAACTCTTGCTTCTTTTCTGCTTTCCCACTGTTCTGGGCAAATTGGTCTTAGGGCAGAGTTTAACCATTTAGCTGAAGAATATAGTCTTGAGCATTATAAGCTTTACACAGCACACTCAAAATTCACCCTCCACAAATATTCATTTAATACTGGCAGGAATTTTGCTGATCCCCTTAACCTACCTGGGATTTTAGTATTTGCTAGAACACTTAACAAAGAATACATGCACGCATACAAACCCCAAATGGAATAAATTTGATTAATAATTTGCATTTGTGGAGAAAATTCTTGCCTGCCTCCTTTCAAGGAATGCAGGCACCTTGAATAAGCTTTATGCTCTGACTTTAGCAGGGGCTTGCTTACTAAATGGTACAATACAAATACATTCCAAAACTATAGGAAGAAGTCAGGCAATAAATGCAATTAAATAAAAGGCAATTGTTATTCACCAAAGGAATTGCCAAACCTGGGTTTTTCGAGCAATGCTGTGAAAAGATAGAAAGGTAGAAAACACTTCATTGAGTGAACTTCCCTGCCAGATGTGTCAAAGTGCTGGCAGGGAACAGAAACACCAGCGGTGGGTACAGCTCACCATTTTCATTTTATATTGAATGGGATCAGAGGTGAGGTTTGACTGGTTTGGCACAGAAACTGCCAAGCTCTTACTCTGCAGAGATTCAGGAGTGAGCACAGCTCCTGCTGTTTGCCACAGGGAACCCAGGAGCCTGTGCAGGACTTTGAAATACGAGGCTTGTCCATTATCAAAGAGAAAGTGACTCATGTTGCTGGAAAGCACTGGAGTCCTCACTGGACAGATTTCAGTGAAACACTAAGAAAATCACTGATTTTGGTCCTTTTTTGCAAGAATCACAATGGAATTTTCAAATCTCTGCACCGATGTGGAATGTTGTTCTCTGCAATGAGGCTGCACTGTCTTCAAGAATCAGAAATAGGATTGAGAAGGTGATGCCAGGCTTCTGCCTTTTTTCTGCTTTTGAGCTCATTTGTTGTATTTTAACTTAAAAATTTAGATTCCAGTAAGCATCATTTGTTCTCATGCCTCTCCCAGCACCTTTTTATGAAAGCAGAGCTTTAAAAAAAAATATAGTAATAATAATTGCAAATTATGTCAAAAGCTTTTCTTGTTTACCTGAAAGATGTCAGGTCTGAAGCAGCAGGACTTGTTTTGTTTGGTTGGCTTCTAGGCTGCAAAAATTAGCTTCCACACACTGTAAAAATTTGTAAGGGGGAAAAAGAAATGTTAGATCTTTTCCCTATCACCTTATAAAGTGTAATTCAGCTTGACAGTTTCATATACACGGGAGAAGTGAGAGAAACAAAGCATTAACAGCACACACGAGTTGATTGTCTGGAGATTTGGTCTCTGGAGAGCAGAGCTGACGCCTTGTGATGGTGCAAGTTTCTTTGACAACGAGTTGTGTGTAGTTCCAGGCTCCCTCTGGCTCATGAGGAAACAGTCTAAAAGATGGCTGAAAAATGTGGAAATCCCAACTGATCCCACTCTACTGGTACCAGCTCAGCTCTCAGCTCATCAATTCATAAAAATTCTCTTTCAAGCATTGTTTTTTTCCAGTGCCTTGACATTTCTATTAATTTTCTGTATTTGTTTAAGTGGTGTGAGGAATGAATTGAAAGAGCATACCTAAAGAAAAGAAAAGAAGAAAAATAAAAATCAATTCGTCTTTTTACTTTTGCTTTCACCTGTTATAATACTGGCAAAAATCCAGAGCAAGTCGTGATTTTAATCAAGTCATTTGCGTACAGCAGAAGCATTGTGTTATTACAGATGAGCAGCTTCAACCTTCTCATTCCTGCACAATTTCCTATTATGCAATATTTCTCTGCATGGCTTTCAAATATTTTGAATGCTATGTCATTAAAAAAAAAGCCATATTTACATGAGCATCAAAGATTAGGCAGTTCTTGACTATCAGATAAAATGAATTTAAGTGAGTCATGAAAAGACCTCTTCTTCAAAACGGTGATGGTAGACAAGGCTGTAGAAGAGATTGCTTTGCAAGCACAGTGACACAGGGGTGTCTTAAAAATACAAGATCCATCACAGATCCTTTTAGGCACTCATCTGCTGGTTTTCTTTTCTCCTCTTACTCTATTAATTTGAGCCCCAGATAACCCCATCCATCACACCAGGGGAGCAATAGCAGTTATGCATTTTCAGCTGTGTGGACAACTCAGTCCTGCACTCCCAAACATTTGTCATTGAATCACAGGATCATTGTAGCTGGAAAAGGTCTTTCTTTAAGATCAAGTCCAACCATGAGCCCAACACTGCCAAGCCCAGCACTGTTCACTCCATCACAGAGCAGTACCAGGGGACCTGCCCAGGCTGCAGCACCTACTTGGCCCATCTATAGTGGATTCCTTGATGACCTCCAGCACTCGTTGGCTCTGTTGTTTCAGTGAGAGTATAATAACCACTTGTAAACCCACAAGTTAAACATCAATATAGATGTTTCAGGAAGAACCATCTTCCCTTTTGCAAGCTTGATGGTGACATTGCTCACCAGGTTGTCATCTGTTGGTGGGTTGGCAATGGGATACCATTGCCTGACGGGAAACCAGTGCCTAATGCTTTGCCTTCCATCAAATATTCTTAAAACAGCCCAATCTTTGGCTGTGTCTCTCTCATCGTGCTGGAAATAGGCAACTGCATCCTCAAATGTTTTCAAACTCAAGGCTTTTGCCTCCTGTTATATAAATGCAGAAAGAAATTTACCATGTACTCTTTCTATCAACACAAATTACCAATAAGATTATCAAATTTAAGCAGATGAGACACACGTCTTCTGTTCCCCGTGTAAAGGCTGGATCCACTCAAAAACAACAGGAGCCTTTTCATTCACTTCAGTGAACTTTAGATCACGTTCCAAAGAAGTGACATGATTATTTTTTCACCCTCTAATATATATGGGCTGTTCTTAGTAACAAGCCTGAACTCTGCAGACTCTCACTGCAGAAATTCCAAAAGATGTGAAAATCTTATGTTTCTTTCAGAAGAATTTCTATTAATTTTTCTGGGACACATGCAAAAAAGTCTAACCTTGCCTAGGCAGATTATGGGGGTAGGTTTAACAAGATAAACTATGCTTATATTCCATAGGTGTTGCATTGCATCCCATAGTTGAACTCAGATCTGACACAACACCTCACACTATGATCCATGTGTGCTGGGGACCTTCCATCACCAGGAGCTGGACAGCATTCAGGTAATCATGGGCAGCAGTCTGTAGAGGATCAGAGAATCACAGAATCACCAAGGCTGGAAAAGACTCCAAGATCATCAAGTCCAACCATCAGCCAAGTACCACCTTGTCAACTAAACCATGTCATGAATTGCCATGAATTGTCAGCTTGTTTTTTGAACACTTCCACTTTTGGATGGTGACCTGGGGAACCACTTCTCTGGGGAGCCTGTTCTAATGTTTAACCACTCTTTCAGTGAGGAAATGTTTGCTAACATCCAATCTAAACTCTCCCCTGGCACAACTGGAGGCCATTTCCTCTTATCCTGTGTATTCAACAAAACAGGGCACGACTCCACAGCCCAGCCCTATGACACACATGCATATAAAAACTGAAGGCTGATAATAAGGATTTGCATTGCTCTGCACAAAGAGTCACACAGCAAAACCCAAGATGCCAAATCCTCTCTTGCATCCAGTTTAAGCGATTCATTTGGGGAAGGGAGGTTTTATAATGTTTATTTGAGCCTGGAGGAACTATCCTGTTAGCACACCAATAAATGTTGAGTGTAATACCACAACACTTTCCTGTACCAAGGGAATTCTCACAGCACTGGTGTCTGCAGCAGGCAAGGAAAAGCAACAGCTTTCCCCCCTGAGCCAGCCAGCCTGCCATGTGTCAGGCCTGCATGAGCCCTGGGTCCTTCCAGAACAATATGTTAACCAGGAAATTGGAACTTTGGAGTAGAAACTTAATCCAAAACCAGAAAGAAACATGAAAATGTGTACAAACAGCTCTCCAACTGGTGTATTTAAAAACAAACATATATATATATAATTTCTGCCTTTTTAATCCCCCTTATTAGGAGCAGGAAAAGGTGCAAGATTAGGTTAGTAAAAGAGAGGAAAATTTCCAAAACCTAAAAGGCAGAAAAGAAAAAAGCACTTAATTATTACCCTTCTTTCTGCACCCAAAACCTTCTTCAAGTACAATTTAAGCAGAGGGTATATATTTTGATCAAAAATTCTAATCAAAAGTTTGTAGAAGTATGTGCATGTTAAATGTCCACAGGATTTGTCTTATCCCACCACCATTTTGTAACAGACTCACTGCCCAGCCACATTCTTTCAGACTATGTAAGCAGGTTAAAAGACCTCAAGATCACTGTGCATCCTTCTGTTCTCACTCTGGGAGCTAAAATTCTCTTCACTTGTGGAAATGTTGAGGGATTTTATTTTGCAAGTCATCAAAGAGCATGGAGTGTCTTAAAATAAAACCACCAAAAGAAGTCCAGAAAAGAGCCTTGTGTTTAAAGGTTCTGAATATACAAGAGTCTCCAGACTTGAATTTTCCACATCCTAAAAGTTATTTGTGTGTCTAAATTCCTTTTTGCTTAGAGGAACTAAATGCAAAAAGAATTGGAAGGATGGGCCTTGAAGTGAGAGCTGTAACTTCAGTGCTGCAGCTGGATGGAGCAGCAACACTTCAGGGACAAGTGGGAACAAGCCAGGCACACTGTCATTTACCGCCCCAAATTCCAGGCATTTCAACACTTAAAACCCTGTGACCTATAAGGTGTTTGTCTTATCTAACCCTCAGAAGCCTTAGAGTTTCTCCTTCAGCAGTCAGAAGGTTTGGCTATTACTCAGCAAACAAAAGTACATCTCATTTGCAGTGAGGTAACTCCACAAGCAGAATTAGCACTAACAGAGAAGAACCAAGTCCAAGTCATGTTTTTAAAAACACTCATCAGACTTCAAAGAGCCACAACTCCACTGTCCCAAATGTACCTGCAGATGTATTAACATGCACTCAAAAGCACTGTGAGCTCACACAGTGAAACAAGACCATATATAACCCTTCCAACCTTAGGAGCTTCGGCCTTCACAATTCTTTTTGAAAAATGGGCTGCAACAGGAGAACTGCTCATGAGCACATTATCAGTTACTTGAAATTCAGCCTAGCAAAACAAGCAAAACAAACACTCCCTGAAAGATTAATGCAGCATTTGCTGACTGGCAAGCTTGCTTTGGATGTAGAACAGCAGTGCTGACTGCAGACAGCCAGGCTCCATGACTTCATGGACCTGTCTCGCAGCAGGAGACACATCGGGTGGCAGGTACCAATTCTCAGATCACAGAGATCCTGCCGAGTGAGGGATGTCATGGGCTGTGCACAGCTCTCCAAACGGGTGAGCCATCCCTGCAGCAGGGGGTTAGCAATGTGCAACGTTACTTTTTCCCTTTGCTGTTTCTGCATCTTCAGCATCTGGAGCCATGGCCGTCAGCACGCAAGGGTGAGCTGCTGAGATTCTGAGATGAACATAGACACAAAGGCAGCTTCACATTGTGTTTGTAGTATGTTCCTTTATCAGGACATAAGTCCAAACATTTTCTGTTTACAAATAAGAAAGCCCAGTGAATCTTTGTACTCCTATTAGCAGGGGCGAGGAAATTCCCTAAGGCAGGCGAGTCCACACGCATGGGTGTGTGTATATATAGACATCAAGCAACTCTTGGATGCATCAACAAGTTACTGGGGCAATGCTAGAGAATTAACAGTTAAACACAACAATTATCTTCTAAGCTCTGCCTCGGACAGTCAATAATCTTGTCCCAGTTAATGCAGCTGGGAAAATTCTCATTCAAAAAGGCAGGAGTCTCCATTAGACTCTTGAACAACTGCACCAAGAAAGGTGATACGCAGGTTAGCATAGGTGAATGGAGCAATCCAGTCATGGATTTCCCAGATTTTGGCACTTGTTTTTTCATTAGTTATGTCATTGAAGTGTAAGAAGGCGTGGCATGGATGATAAGCCCTGGAAAACTTCAAAAGTTCAGTTTGTGCTCTTTAATCTGGACAACTGGAATTCTGAATGGGAATGATGTATTCACTCACCAGAGGGGAAAAAACCCACAGGGTTTTCAAATTCACAGAAGTGACTCTGTGTGTAACTGTGGCCATAGCTACTTCTGATTAAGTCCCCATTAGCAAGCTATCCCTCCTCTACTTTTTATAAATAAAATTAATTCAATTGAGACAAGTAACACAGGTCATTTTTTAGCTAAAAATGGGCAGGTGTTGTGATAGACCGCTATTTTCTTCCTATATCATTTATTTCATGGCAAGGCACTGGCAAGGCACTGACAAGATTCATGACAAGATCACAGAAAGATATGAGGTGTCCAGGTACCAGAAAGCCACAGTTTTGTTTTCTTTCAAGATCCATTAAACTCTTCCACATCAGTTTTTCTTTTGTCTTACCACTATTTTGTAAAGACACCTTCAAGATGCAAAACAAAGCTAGATGAGCTGCAAGCTAAGACAAACCCTTGTTAAAAATCTAAGCAATGTTTCTACAACAAATGCTTTGAAGTCCCAAAATAAGCTTATCCCAATACTGTCTGTTTACAAATCTTTCCTTCTACTTGCATTTTTCCAAATATTCAGGTAGATGCCCCTTCTCCTCTGCCAATACTTGACCTGAAGCAGTAAGCAGTGTCTCTAAAGCCATGCTCCATGCAGGCAGACTGTACAGGAAACGAAGGCTGGGATTCTTCCGCATGCTCTGTCAGATGTGCCAAGCAATTTGTGGAATTCCAGAGGCATTTGTCCAACAGGAGGAATACTTGACTCCAGCTTCCTGACCTGTACATGAGGAACAAGTACTTCTACGATAGTCTCCAGTTCAGCAGATCTGAAAGCAGAGGATTTATTACACACAAGATCAAGAAGCCTCTCCTTTGATCATTTATACAGCGATCTGTGAATGAAGGCATTCAGAGCCCAGCTCCAGCACACTCTGAAATATTCATGGATACAGCCAAGAACAATAACCAAGCACTGGTTGGAGAGCAGATCCTCTGCTGGGGGACATCACATGGCAACTTGGTTTGCTTTGGTGGGGAAACAACAGTTTACACAAGCTAAAAATGTAATCTTTTTGCACACGGAGCTCTTCTTTGTAAACCATGCTTTGATACACATCTGTGAGCCAGATAATAAAACACTTCAGATAAATCACTGGAAGGTTTGGAGAGCTCTACATGCTCTCTCAGACTTTCAGTTGTAGAGCAGAGGCCAGAAGTCAGCACTGATTACACCTCAGTAGCAACTAACCATTATAAATATCAAAGTTGCACTCATTTGGACAATTTCTTGGAACTTTCTGTTCTGTTTCGGAAGAGCTCTCTTCAGACCTCTGCATCTTTTATTCTGTGTACCTAGACATTTACACCCCATGCTTGAGTAGGGCTGGATATCCCACTGAGTCTTGAAACATCAAAAAAGGACTGCCAGAACATTTCTTTCTCCTGTAAATCAAACAGACAGCTCCATGATGCCCACAGTAAGTTTTCCCCATGGCCCAACCCCTCATTCAGCCATGGCCAGAACTGGGACAGCACCTGCAAGTTATTGTCACCTTGAAAGGAATCATTCACACAGCCCAAGCACTTGGGATTTTAAGGTGTAGGGAAGTCCCAGTCAGCTGGAGCTACCCAAGGACATCAATATTTGTCAAGAAGTTTTCTTTGACACTTGGCTGAGGTTTAGTTCTGAAGTGATCTTCTCGTAAGAGTTACCACAGCTCTAATTACGACTGAGATGTTTCAGAAGGACATAAGATATGAGGTGGTGGACAACTTCCAACAGAGGCGAGCTTTGGAAAACCCTAGGTGGCAAAAAAGGCAAGGACAATAATCACCTCCAACTCGGTATTCAAACACAAAAGAGGGCACTCCCTTAAAATTTAAGTCACATTATCACAACTGAGTTCCCACCTCTAAGTTCTCAGACTCACACTGTTTTCTTCCAAAAACTGGTCAGCTGTTGTCAGTATCCTTAACTTCTTAGTGGCAGTCAAACTTTTTGTTAAGATAAAGACTAACAAACTGGTAAAGAGAAAAACCATAATTATTTTACCAGCCAAATCCAACAGTGTTGTCTCAGGAGGCATGTGAAATTTTGCTTACATAAGTACTGCAGGCTTGAGCTCATGCTAAGACAATCTCAGCAACCTTTTATGCTTTAGGAGAATAACTTTCATGCTATAACTTTATTCAGTCATTAAGATAGCAATAATTTAAGACAGAAAATAAAGAGGAAAAAATTGCTTTTGCACAAGTTATTCTATTAAGGACTGGAATATTAATGTTATCGGGTACATGAGACCCTGTGCAACCATGGAAACCATGGCACTGGATCCATTCAGCCTCCAAAGCTGAGCTGGGGCCTATGGTTGCTATGTGAGTATATAGCACACACCCCTCAGCAGTTCTGGTTAGAAAGTTCTATTGTGTGTTTGTCTACACTTCATCTCAGCATAAAGCTATTTGTGGAACCGAGGTTAAGGAGAGGGTTCTGAAATCTGAAAACATACCTTTCAGATTAATTTAGGAAATCAGATGCTCTTTCACAACAGTTTGGGGCTTATTTGTGGCAATTTAACTGATAACTTCCCTTGTTCTGAAAGGATAAAAAAGGATATAGTGAATTTGACTTGAAGTCAGGGATTAATTTATATTCCAGGAGCATATAAGTATCCTTTTCAAGCTCATCCTCAGCCCAGACATCCTACAGACAGCCTGCAGGAGTTGGTAGTATAGAAACTTGCTGCTGGTTTTTTTTCTTTTTTTAATTTCAATTTAATTGCAAAATTTTAAGAAAAAATATAAATAGAAATACTCTGAAACACAATAAACTCAAAAATTATTTAATCTACTGTCTTTTCTAATTGCACGAGCAATTACACTAGGAACAATAACATGGTAAATAAAAGCATCTTGATGTACAATATTAAAGCCTGAAAATCAAATAGAAGTTTTCTAAAAGGTTTCTGAACTCTCAGTTTAGGGAATGACATCTGTAGCAGGATGAGGTGGGAGAAAACTTTCCCTGTGAAAAACATGGAACTCACCTACACCAACAGCACACTTTTCTTTAAAGTGACTTATTAAGCAGGTGATGATCTCTGCACCAGCTCCTCTGACAGCAGCTCCCCCCACACAAATTTTCCATGCTCAAGGTGCTGTCCTCAGACCACGTCTTCTCTCTCAACATCAGAACAGTCTCCTACTCAAGACATTCATATTCCAACTTTCTGTGTCACTGTCTCATTTAAAACCACTTTTCCTACCTTGCAGGACCCGCTCTCTCTGGGAAGATTGAGCCGTAGTTTGGTCTCTGTAACGTTCACCATCTGTCCCCTCTCTGTGCTGATGCCTCTGTTCCCCAAGACAAATTTTGCTGCTTCTACATATGCAGGATGCACCAGAAATACCAGAATATCCAACCTGAGAAAACTGAGCAGAGCTTCTATCTTCTGAGTCCAGGTGCCTCCTTTAGTGTGGTTGAAGTGTTCAGCGGATGACAGTGCTCGTTTCTGGGAGTAACAGTCAAGAGCAGCCTTTCTGCTCAAGAAAGGCTTGGAATTGCTTCCAGCTTTACTGCTATCAGAAGGAGTTTTGATTCTTATTTCATTTTAAAGTCTATAAAAAAGCCACCCAGTTTCCTCCAAGCTGTTGCAGGCACATCTGGCTCGGTGTCACTCAGCGGGTGCGGCTGAGCAGCTCGCAGGTGTCGCAGGTGTTGGATCTGTGGAGGTCAATAGTTCACCTGAGGAGTGTTCAGCAGATGGAGATGGCTCCCCTGGCACTCAGACAGGCTGAGGAACACGCTCCACAGAAGTACTCTACAATAACATCAGAGCGGGCAGAAGTTGTTTACCTGAAGGTGTTCAAAACCGTACACTCAGCACCAAAAATGCTTATTCAGTTGTGCCAAAAATTACAGAACCTTGTACATTCTTTACTTACATAGCAGATGGCAGAGCACTCTTCTTCCCTCGCTCTTGTTTAGTGGACCATTGTTTTGGAAAACCCAACTCCAAGGACAGTTTCCTGCTCTATGCAAGACTCGTGTCCTGCACAAGAAGCCAAAGTGGTTCAAATCTCCTTTGCACCAGAAAGGGCTTTATGGCCAGCTTGGTTTACAGAGAGTGGTGCCACATCCATGGAGGATGTCACATCTCCTTAGGAAAGTGTTCTCTAAAATTCCTCAGTGCCTCCTTTTTCATGTATGATTTTTCCAAATGTGATTGCAATACCCACATCCTACTCCTGCACCACACTTTGCTCTTACCAAGCAAAACTATTGGTGCTTAAATGCTTTCATAAAAGTGCTTTTGGAAGAGTCTATGTGAGAAATACATGGCAAATGCTCAGTTCCTTATTTACAAAGAGTAGAAAATCCCTCAGCCTGAGCATTAGCTATTAATCTATAAAATAAACAGTCTTAGGAAGAGCAGAAATTATGAATGTGCAGGAGGCAGCAGGGAGAATGTCAGGGTTGGTGCCCTGGTTCAAACACCAGTACAGTTATGAACCACTGGAAGGACAAGGGGCCCTATTTTGGGCACATCTCTGTTGTTATCTCCAAGGATATGGATTAAAGGGCTGCCAGGACTTGTGAATCCAGACATCCACTATTGGTTTATCAGATATCTTAACTTTGGGATAATGCACACCAGAATCCTCCCTTCAGCCAGACACAGAACCAGACAGGTGTCCTGTGGATGGCAGGGAGCTCCAAGGATCACTCTGCTCATTCAGGTTCAGCCTTATTTCAGAAACAGCTCAACTGAAGCCTCTGTTTGCAGTATATTTGCAGCTATAGCCTTAAGGTTTCAGAGTGTGAATTACTGTGGTGACATGATGAGGCAGAGAGAAATGGCAGTGACCTGCAAGCTACTGTTTGGAAGTGTGTTAACCCATTCCTACCCACAGCCATGAGCATTTCTCATGGTTGAAACCATATTGTACGGGTCATTAGGTGCCCTGCTTTAAGTAAGTCTTTGGAATTTGGGCCCACTGAGACACACAAGGAGAAATACTTTAAAGGAGTAAAAATTAGGAACATAAAATTTAAACCAAGACTATTTTTAATATTCAGTAGTTTTAGTAGTAGTGTCTTTCTCTTACTTTCTACCAAACCATGTTTCACACAAAACTGAGGAGCTCTCAAAAACTGCACTTATCTGTCAAGAAGTTGAGAGAGAAGCTGCCATGTTTAGAGGAAGAACAAAGCTTAGGACTTCTACATTAGTGCTTAAGCAATATAAGAATCTCTCTTGGCTTTCTGATTTACTCACTAAAATTCAGCAGACTTCCTCACAGCAGGAAATAAATCTCCATTCTGGATGGCAAGATCTCCACTCTGCTGAGTCAAAGTAACTTTTCCCTATGAGATACAAACTGAAAGAGGAATCAATCCTCTTCCAGCATTTTGCATCTAGCCGGAACTTGGCTGTGCATTTATATTTTAATGTCTAAGTTCTAACACTCTTGAAAATCATGCATGTTCCAAACTTCCAATCACTATGTAGGGATGGCAATTGTGATATCTGGGCTAGGTTCAGGTACTCCAAACTCTTATCCCTGTTATGCCCTGTACATATCCCTTAGGCCCTCAGAGCTACGTAGGCAATATGGAATATTAGTGAAAGTAACTTAGAATTTAGGCCAACACAATCTTGGCCTATAGAGTATCTTATAAATGTGATATATTTACATGTGATAGATTGATGTAATATATAAAACACATTAGCTCTTACTGTATTTAATAAATGCTGAGAGCTAGCAATATCAAGATAGATTTATGATTTCCCTCATCCCTTGTTTCACCAGTGATAATCAAAAAAAGACTACTTGATTTAGACCATTTAGCTGACTTTTTTATCATTTTGTAGTTAATGTATATTTTAGTATATTTTCCCTTACTTTTATGAAAATTGTATAGGTGCAGGCTCACACACAAATCAAAAAGTTGCCTGACTGCTTATTGCATCTTTTAGGAACATGTTGGTATATCTCTGTTCTGGAAAACATTTCACAGTTCAGTGATGGAAAATAGTTTGCACTTCATTTGTGCATGTACTAATTTTAGATTAAGCAGGACCACATAAATCCTGCTGAAAAATGATGCAATTAAGCCAGACCTATTTGTAAAAAGGACAACATGTGGCTGTAATTATAATGGTAAAGCATTTGGTAACACATTGACTTATTAGTGCGCTAAGAGGAGTTTGTGCAACATGCTGAGTAAGTCTTTACAGGAATAAATCTTAATATTCCCCCTAAAGTCATTAAAAATCATCCTCTGTTGCATTTCTGATCAGCTTCCAGGGTGATTTGCTTTTCCAAAATGGTCACTTTTGTTGTAAGAGTTGCAGTCGGTGTGTGCTGTGCCTGTTGCTATGGTGGGAGTAGCTGTAGTTGCTCCATTATTTTTTTTCAGAGCAAAATTCTTGCCCAAGAGTGACTGGATGACTGGCACAAGCACCAAAGCTCTCAAGTCTATCTATTTAAGTGACCAATAATCTGTAAAGATTTGTAGAGCTCATACTTCACAATGCTATTGCAGTTTAAATGAGGATTTCGATTTCTCAGCACATTTCTAAACCCTTGGCAGCCCCTGAGAGTGACTAGTGCCTTCAGCAACACAGCCTGTGGTAAAAACTGAATATATGCTCCTTGTCCTTATCCATGACCACAAAGACTGTGTCCATTATAATGCCAAGGAAGGGAACAAGCTAAGTTCAAGACCATTTTTAACTGCTTAGAGCCAAATTCAATTTGCCATCTGTACTTCAGCAGTAGAAATCTGCACTGTTCTGCAAGCATCCCTCCCTTCCTGCTGCTCACAGGCCACACTGTCCCTTGTGGTGACATATATGGCAAGGATTTTGTGCTCTTGAGACACAGCTCTCAGGGCAAGCAGGACAGAAGTGTCCTAGGCCATTCCATCCAGGACATTCCCTGGGACAGGGACCAGCAGTGATGCAAGTTAATAATTCTCACGTTCAGCAAAAACCCCTGCAAGCTCAGCTCCACCAAGTGGGAACTGAAGGTGAGTTAGGGCTCAAATACAGGCTCAGGTCCTCATCTGAAGTGCAATACACACATACCAAAACCCCTGTAGAGGGCTTTTTGGATAGTAGTCCTTCCATCACCTTCTCTACATTCAAATGTTCATGTGTGGTGGGCGCAGAAGGAGATGTGAGAATCTCAGGACCCAATGCCACCAGGCTGGTCAGAGATGGGAAAGCCCTTTCCAGCCCAGCCATGGAAGTCTGGCTGCCACATGCAAGAAAGAATTAATTTATTGTTAATCTTTCTTTCTCAAATTCTTCTTGAGGATGCTGTGGATGATAATCTGGGAGAATAATACAGCTTTGCCAATCACATGTGGAGCATTTAAAAGTAAAAAAAAAAAAAATCAGTGTAAATATTTTTTTACTTCCAATTTCCAGTCTTTCTGATTTGCTGCTTTATTCTTCAATATAACAGGAAAAGCTTATTTTCATAGTTGCATGCCTTGCCCTGAAGTAGATCAGAAAGCCCCTCTCATCTCCAAAGGGCTCATTTCCTTCAGAATTAAGACACTGAGTCAGTTGTTTCTTCAGTTTCAGTGACCTTTCTTCCCCTACTAGCTGGGGGGCTTGGTTCTTTCACAGGAGAACACATAATATAAACATAATCAGCCCTTTCACATCACAGAACTCTCTGCTTTAGCAGGACATTCCTTACTCTGATATATATTTTTTCTGATATGCTCCAGCTAAAGTAAGATCCATAGGAAGGAAAAAAAATATGAAGGGACCTTAAATGCTAACATCCATTGAAACATCACTTAAGTGCACCTGTGTCTTGTCATTTCAAAATTAATATAAGGCAAGTTATGTGATCCCTTTTGGTAATTAATTCAGCCCTCTCGGATTCCCCTTTCCCCTCATGTTTATTAGCACAGAAAATCCTCCTGCAGACAAACAGACAAAATAGCCACAGGATTCCTGTGTGGAGCAAAGCTCTTGGAGGAGAAAGGGGCAAAGCTCTGCCTTGGTGATTAAACCACCTGTGTGCCTGAAGCATTCCAGGTGTGGGGAAAATTTTGCTGAAGTGATGTAAGCCTTTAAAAATGCCATCACATTTTGCCTGGAAATTCAAAATCCTCATTAGCTGTATGAATAATTTATCAGCTGCTCCACCAGGCAGGGAAGGGACACTTGTGTTGTGTACTCGACTAGCAATGAGGTTGGTTACCAGAAGCAAAAAGTTTCTGAGAAATGTAAATTCTCCCACAAACTGTGGTCATTCCCTGCCAGAACTTCTACAACGGTATCATAAAGAGACCAGTCACAGAGGCACAGGGTACCCCTTCCAAGGACTGCTCAAAGTAGTTAATGCACTTTAAAGAATTGCACTGACTTTAATCCACCTCTTATTTGGTTTAAATAACAGGTATGGCATGTGGAGAATTAAAAAAAAAAAGTTTAAAAAATCCAGTATTAGTAGTTAAACATTCTCAAAAATGTATTTTAAATTAACTTGAGGAAGTTTGAAAGTACTGTAAGGAATAAATGTTGCTTTTAATCTTTCAAAGCCCAAACTGTAGCATTCCTGTTATCTGCTCCTGCCAAGCGTAAGAAGCATACAGGTCTTTAGGCACCCAGCAGCGATTCTTGGAAGGGCAATGAAAGAGGGAATGGCGAAAGCCTGCCAAAAGGAAAATCAAAGCCATACCTGCAAGCTGCAGTACAGTTCTAGGAATCCCTTCTGACTTTTCCTTTTCATGTTTTGAAACTGAAACTTTTCAAAATGTTGGCGAGGTTCTTTAAAATAATTTTATACTTCTGAAAAACCTAAACAACTTGGAGGGATGGGGGAGAGGAAGAAAGAGGAAGCAGAGATGGGGTTAAACAACAAAAAAATAAATGGGAGGAAAAAGGGAAGAAGCAGCAGTAAATGGAACGGAATTGTCCCAAAGCAGCCTCTTCAGAGAAAAGGAGCCCTAAAACGCAGGAAATCTGTCTAACCCTCTAACTATTCCCACTCAAGCTGCCCTGAAGTCACAGATGTTACTGATTCAGTTAGATAGCAATTCCAAGCTCCCAAAACAGATTCCAAGTGAGAAAATAGGAAAAGTCCTTGGTTGCTATTAGATACGCATTCTAAAGTAAAAAGAAGTATGAGCAGGGAGGAATTTGTGGCCTGGATTAGAGGTTCCACAGTAATTAAAGAGCAATGACAAATGGGGTCTGGGCTGACCTATTGAACAGGAAGCCGCAGGGTTGGGAGCTCAGGCTGCAGAGAAAATTCCTAGGGAAATGTGTCAGGGTTTTTTCCTGCTGTGATTTACCGACATGTTTAACAGGAATGAAACCCATACAAGTCTCTGCAAGTGTAACGAGGGCCTACAGAGATTAGATGAAAAAGTGGAGAATTTAGCAGGGCATGCTAAAAGCCTTGTAAATGATGTTTTTAACTGTGCAATTAAATTCTATGTCAGGGTAATAATTTATGGCATTGTTGCTAAAAAAGGAGGAAAGTTGTCTCTTCCTAAGAAACCAAGGACATATCACTCCAATGTACCCAGCAGGCTTCAAAATTTTAACAATTGCATTAGCAGTGTGGGAAGGAAAAAAGGCACTGCCCATAACCTGTGAGACTAACAGTAAAAATAAATAGAACTCTAAGTCCTGCCACTTAGGGCTCCAAATGAGGGAATGAGCAGGTCCCCAGGCGGGTGATGCAAGCAATGCAAATTCTTCCTGTGCTGGCCATCAGAATTTGTCCCTGCCCCACATTGGGGTGAACAGGTGGGTGAACAGGAGATGCTGAACAAGGTCAGGCAGAAGGGGGGTTGAAAGAGCTGATGACAAAATCTGGGATCCTGTCACCCCAATCCTGGGGTACACAGGGCTTAGGCTGGTGCTGGCCAGGTAGCAGGACCTGAGTAGTGACCCCATCCCATCCCATCCCATCCCATCCCATCCCATCCCATCCCATCCCATCCCATCCCATCCCATCCCATCCCATCCCATCCCATCCCATCCCATCCCTCCAGCTGCTTCTGTCTCTGCTTCCCTCCCCTCCCTGCCAGGGGAGGTACTGAACTCCTCTCTTGGGAAGCAGAGATGAGTATCCTCTCTGGACACAGCCCCGAGACAAGTCCTACCTGTGCTTTGAGGGCCAAAGCTCTGCTCCAGGCCATGCTGCTGGGTCCACAGCCCCAGTCTGCCCTAAATTCTTTTCCCGTTCCTCCCCACTCAATAGCTGAAGAGGTTTCCTTTTCAAGACGTTTTGTGTTGTTTTGTATGTTAAGTTTTTGGTTTGTATGTTAAGTTTATGTTTCATTTTCACGAAAGGTTATTCCCGAGCTCTGAGTGCCTGCCGTGGCAATTAGCGAGATTCACTGTCCAACTGGAATAAACACCTGGCAACATAACGATCCTCCCTCAAAACAAAGCAAATTAATATGACCAGCCAATAAATCAAGAGGCCGAATCAAGCCCCTTCCACCCAGCTCCCAATCCCATGCCATCAGGCCTCCTCCAAAGCTGTTGCATGCAGATGGTTTTCTACATCAGGCTGGAAGGGTCGGTAATGTTTGGGCTGTTTCACACTGTTGGGGCTGGGGACAGGCTCCAGAGCCAGCAGGAATCTGCAAAATGTGCTCTTGGCAGCTCTTGCCATCCACACTCAGGGTCTTTTAACTGGAGTGAGCCCAGCCCTGCATCACCACACTATGATCCAGCACTTGCAACTCCTTCAAAGTGGTGGAGGGTGGTTTCAGGGAAGCTGGAGGATCACAGGGACACAGGCGTGAGTCCACACCATCCTCCAACTCCTGCCCAAGGTTAGCCATCTCTAAGCTGGTTTAACTTTACCTAATTATTTCTCAGGTATGTTTGAAATGGAGAATTCAAAATCTTGCATACAAATAGTTCCCTGAGTGCCAAAACCAGCAACACTTCTCTTCCTGAGATTATTCTTATCAGATGATATTTGATGTGCAAAAACATCAACACAAGGCAACTGCATTTCTATCAATAATACCAGCATTTGCAATATTGCTGTGTCAGTAACTCTAGTAGCTCAACCACACTAAAATCCAATCCAAACCTGTACAGTAACAGCTTGGAATAACAATGGCATTAATCAAAATCATGTACAGTGAACCAAAAGGCTCCCAATGTTTTTAGACAGCTGTGGTTAGAAAGCTTAGCTGAACTCAGCTTAGCTGAATTTAGCCAGATTGGGCAGGGCTTTGAGTAATCCGGTTTAGTGGGAGGTGTCCCTGCCCAAGGCAGGGGATTGGAAAAAATGATCTCTAAGGTCCCTTCCAACCCAAACCATTCCAAGATCCTATAATTCCTTTGAGGAGAAAGTAGGGTTGAAGTGACAGCATGTCTTTCCTGCACCACTGAGGCAGCAGGCTGAGGCTCAGAGGAGGAAATTTCTGTGTGACTGATACTGCAGCAGGTAAGGCATGATTACCTTGACAAATAAAGAGTCAACTCCTGCTTCGGAAAAATAGGTTGGATTACAGACAGGTAGGGGCTGAGTTTCAGGCTGCATCGCCAGGAGATGAACAGCACCAGAGCTAAATAATCCTGGATACTTTTTTATGGGCAAGGCTTCTGGAATGTATTGTTTCCTTGAAGGCAGCAAAGCTGAGGCAACAAAAGGAAGAAAAATGGATGGAAAATGAAGCAAATATCCTTGAATAATGAGAGACATGAGGGCTAAATAACTTCAAATAATTCATAGTTGGGGATGTGAGAACCCAACCAATATTAATGCATTTTAAAAAAGTTCTCAACAAAATATTCCCTGTGCTTGAATTGAGTCTTATGCTACCTTTCTCCACCAAATTCCCAGTTGTCAGGGAAAAACTGGGGAATGTAAAGACAGGTCTTCCAGCAGGAGTGTGCCATCCCCTGCCATCCCATGGACACGTGACTCCATGGTTATGGGAAGCAGTTTTATCCTAATTCCAGGTGAGTTTCTTCCCATGTCCTTAGGCACAGCAGAGCAGATATCTGACAGCTCCTTGAGTATCAGTAACACCTTTTTAAAAATTGATGTGCAATAAGAGTTGGATTTCTGGAGGGGGAAGTGCTGCCAGAATAATCAGTTTGAATCCTTCTAATTGAAAGCTCAATACAAAATTCAAGCAAAGGCAAGCAGAGTCCACAGCACATGGACACCCATTAACATAATGAGGGGGAACACAAAGGATGCAGAGGACATGGAGAGAAATAATCTGGACCTAAGATACATTGAGGGCACACATCTATGGCAAAGGGGAAATACATTTAAAAAAAGTTATGGAATTATTTGGATGGGAAGGGACCAAGCTCATCTTGTTCCTATCCCCTGCTGTGGACAGAGACACCTTCCACTATCTCAAATTTCTCCAAGCCCCATCCAACCTGGCTTTAAATTTTTCCAGGGATGGGTGATCCACAACTTCTCTGGGCAACTTGTGGCAGGGCCTCATCACCCTCACAGGGAAGAATTTCTTCCTACTATCTTATCTAACCCTACTCTCTGTCAATTTAATTTCAATAAATGTGTTCATGCCTCTGAAAAACTCAGATTACCCAAAGTCAGGCTCAAGCAGTTAGTCAAATCCTGAAGCTGGAAAATGTCACTGGGATGTCCCAGAGCAAGCTGAGATCTGTAACATCTTGTGGGGTATACAAGTGGAGGACACAAAGTGGCTCCTCCATCCCTTCAGGTGAGGAAATGGACTGTGCAGTGAAGCAATGCAATGATGAAACTTTCCCAGCTATTACGGAGGGATTCAACTTCTACTCACACACAGAGAAAAATGCAATTTCCTGAACACAGTTCTTGAAACTTCCCATGATTTTTGGCCCTTTTTGCCAAACAGGCTGGTTCAAGTTGTGTCAGGTATTGTTAATTCAAGACGTATTACCAGATTTATTTTATGTCAATTTAATAACTAGATAATAACTATTGGGTGACCTGTCATAAATTAGTTAGCACGGCCCCAGAAGATAGTTCGGGATGTACAGATTGATTTACATAACAGATCTTGTCATGTCTCTCTCTTCTCTGCTTCTTTTCATTTATTCATGTGTGGAGCCAGGCAGATAATGGAAAAAGTAATTAATAGATTAAGCTTGAAAACTGTTTTGATATTAGTGTATATTTTATTAATACAAACTATCTGTCCAAACTCCAGGAGCTGGATGAAAAATGGGCAGAAAAAAACTTTGCTTACTGCAGGTACAGCATGAAATTTGTTGCATCAATCTTCTGACAGTCACCTTTTAATCAGATTTAGCAAGGTGGATAAACCAAACTAAATACAGGAGAAAAAAATGAAGAAGAAGGCAAACATACCTGTCTACTTGCTCTCACAGAAATCAGCAGACTGCTGCTAGAAAGCCAAATTCCCAGCTGGAGAATGATCCCTGGCTGGGGACCAGGTCAGCCACACAGATATGCAAGAGACAAGACACAGCAAGGTTGGCTGGGAGTTCCCTGATGGCAGCAGTGATTTACCTGCAGTCCTGCAGGTATCAGGATGGCCTGAGGCTCCAATTCCACAGACTTGCACGGGAAGCAGGAGTCAGCAGGGAGAGCTGGCTGTGGCTTGTGCCTTTCCAACCAGGTAATTTCTCCTGTGGAACAAAGAGACCCAGAATACAGAATAAGGGAATAAACAGGAGGAAGCTGACACTGTTAGTGGTTATTTATTACCTATTTACTAGCAGGCAATGTCTGACCTGCAGGCTATACTAAAGAAACATCCTCAGCTAACTCCTAAATTACAAATGGTTTCTACTCCTGCAACTGAGCTCCAGAAATCTCTGCCTGGCACCAGCCAGCCTGAGAGTCAGTTTAGCTTCTTGGTTGCTGCTGAGGAAGTCACTGTGTCTGATGACAATGAGTTATGAAACCAGAATGTGCATCAATAGAGCATGATGGGCTGCCTGAGTATCTTGAGTGCCTGCATCATATAATTGGGCTTCAGGTACTCAGCAAAAGAGACACACTACTTTTTTAGAATAATCCTTTAAAACAAGCAAAGATACTGTCACTTGATGACTACAGATTTATGGGCATACCAAAAATACAATAGTCTTGGAAGAGGTTCTCTTTGGGCTGGCAGTTGATGTCCAATGTCCTGCTCAGAGACATTTAGAATTCTCCTTGCAACCTAATGAAAGGGCTGGTGAGGTGCATCAGGTTTTGGTTACATCCACTTTTACCCTGGTGCCCTCGTGGCCGCCAACTTTCTTCATAGAATCATAGAATATCTTGGGTTGGAAGGGATGTTTTGAGTTCATCTACTCTAATCCTCTGCCATGGGTAGGGACATCTTCCACTAGACCAGGTTGCTCCAAGACCTATCCAACCCAACCGACTTTCAGGGATGGGGCAGCCACAGCTTCTCTGGAAAACCAGTTCCAGTGCCTTACCACCCTCATTGTAAAAACCCATCTTCCTTATAGGTAATCTAAATCAACCCTCTTTTAGGTTAAAACCATCACCCCATTTCCTATTGACAAGGCTCCCTCTTCTGCCCTGCCTTCCAAAACTGTCCTTCCCCAAGCAAATTTGTGTTTTTCAAGGCCCCAGGCTGTTTTCCTGGGATGTCTGTATATCCTAAGCTATACAAACAGAAAGAGAGCTCATTTGATCTAAACCAGAGCACAAGGCAGTGTGACAAACAAGCAGCAGGACAAGAGGCAGACTGTGAAACTAAAGCAAATAAAATAAGGTCACATAGCTGCATAATTGAGCCAGTCCCTGTTTCCAAATCTTATCAAGGGTCTACTTCCTGATGTTATTACAGGGAATTGCAGCTAGTGATGCCAACCTACACACTACAGCTATAGGCACAGCAGAAGAGGGAGGTCATGGTCAGGGAGAGGCCCCTGGAAGAGGACAGGGAGGTGGCTAAAGGATTTCTGGACCCAGGCTTCAAAGTGCCCTATGAATGCTGTATCTGGTCTGATACTTAAACCAGAGTTGGATCAGTTCTGCAGAACTCCAGCTCTTAGGAAGAAACAGGTTTTATAAGGTACATCACTCAGCTGTCCTGCAAACTCTTCAGGTTCCACGTTTTCAGCAGTTCTGCGTCCTGGACTGTGTACAGATTAAGATAGATGCTGTTCAGGGAAGAAAGGGAAGTGGTCATCTGCAGGTAATCTCTCCACATGGGCACTGTGGATGAACCCTGGGAAAATATCTACAGACAGCATGAGATGGGTCAAGTTCTGCTGATAAATGATTACAACAAATACAAGGATCATTTTTCATTACAGCTGGGGCTGTTTTGCAAGGGAAAAGGTCTTTTGAGATCCATTGTAGAACTTCACAGAGCAACTTATTTGTTCTTACCAGAGTGATTCAATTTGTTGTAGTGCGTTGCTGATTCAAGGCCAGAGCTTTGCTAACCCTAAGTGTAGTATGATTAATAACCGCTTGCTGCAACAAATTGCTGGTTTGTACTCTTCAACAAATCCCTCCTTTTGCAAACCTTGGTCTAATGTTTACTGCAGAGCTTTGTATTTTGCATAGGATTCTGCCTCAGGGAAATTGCATTTCAGGTTTCTATTTCATTTCAACACAACCTAAAGAGAAAATCTGATTTTCTTTTAATTCAACATAGATCACATTTCAAGTATCACCAAGAAGGAAACCTCCTGCAACTCACTTTGTGATTTATGACTACCCCTTTCAGAACAATTACTATTTATACATTCATTTATTGTGTCTCTTGGTGTCATATCTTTGGCAAAGTCATTGGACAACGTAGCGTGTCCCAATTCTCCCTCCATCAGAATACATTTAGCAGAACGGCCTTTTAATAATGGTACTGACTTTTAATTTTCCAAAATGAGAATGTGGATTGTACCACTTTACTCAACTTTTCCTTTGATTAATGGGAACATACTTCTGCATACTGAGACCAGGGCAGCAAGCTTGCTGGCCTGAAACCTTTCCAACAGAAAGTTTCAAGTATAAAAAAAGAGGGAACTTGGAATGTATTGTTTTAAGGTAGATTAAGGGTAAATTGAATGATAAGACAATGGAAAGGTGGAGGAAGAAATTCTGTTGGAAACAAGGATGCTTACAAGAGCCAAGTCAGTGCCTGGACATACTTATTGCTTGGATGGGAAGTGATGAAAAGAAATACTCTGCTGATAATTATAATAGATGATCCCGCTTCCCTGCTGTCTTCCATCATAAACAAATGGCGTAAGCCAATGGTTAAACATCATATATTTTAATTAGTATTTAAAGCACTTAGTTATCTAGGTACTGAGTAACTGCAAGAAAACTTTGTCAGGCTGGAATGCAAAGGGGGGAGTTTAGTAAGGAAAAGCAATCTGATCTGTACTGAGTGCTGTGGCCTCCCTTCAGATACCTAAACCATTACATGCCGAATTCCAGCTGACATTTCCAAAGGAAAAATTAAATGAATGGAGAACAAAAACAACTGATGTGAAGTAAATAACTCCTTGGTCCTTGGACTTTTCAATGATACATGTATGGGGCAAGCAGAGCTGCACAGTGGCACTCAAGCTGTGCCTGCACAACTGCTCTGGTCAAGGAATGCATGAACCAGTTGTTGAATGTTGACAAACTTCTCCAGCAGATTCATTATTCAAAGTATGAGGTATTAGACACTTATATTTTTTTAAACCATTGCCTACTTGTGAAACATTTGTTAGCATCATCAGTATCCAAGTATTCTAATTATGATTTTTTTGAGGGGTGGTGTAGGATGTTGACCTCTTTTTGCATGAGCTTAACTTGGCCAGAAATGTTTGCAATACCTGTTGAATACCGCTGGTGTGAAACAAGCCCTGCTTGACAGCAACACAACTGTCAATCCACTACAGTTTAAGCTTATTAGGAAGATGGCTTTTGGCCCAAAATGTGCCCTAACTGTGATGGTTTGGAAAATGATCCCAATGCACTGCATGGTGTAGAGGCTCATTGACCTACAGTGATTGTAAAGATTGTGAGATTAGTGTTTCCTGGAAACAGAACCCATAATATTGAGGAATTGAGACTTTTGATTAACAACCAAACCAGAAGGTCAACCTGACTTCATGAAGATAAAGTGAAGTTTTAGTAGAACTGAAGCCAAGAGGGAGCTCACCAGTTGCGACTGCTGACGCAGGATTCATCTCCACTGGCTGCCTAAGGGAAGAAATCCAGTGGCATTTATAGTCCCCTCATCCTTTAATCTCCTTGGGATCCAAGCAAACAACTGTGTTCATGGCTTAGAGGGGTAGATTGCAACATGATCCTGTGGCATTTCCTATGGAAATCAAAGAAAATTTAAAAATCTGAGGGATTTTTGCTCTCCGAAAGCAAAACCAACAATTAATGGTGTACTATAATTAACACAATTTCCAAAAATTTAGAATCATGTGAAAATGCATCTCTGGGGAAAGGATGCTTATTTTGCTGTCCATTCTGGGGGAGCATGCATGGCCCTCTTCTAGGCACAGAGTACATTCCAAAGAAAGGGGATTTAGGGACAGTCAGCTACAGCTTGCCCTTTATCTTCTGGGGAGTTGACAGGAACCACAGCCAAGCACAGAGTCATCTCTGCTCTCCTCCAGGCTCCCCCAGAGTGCATGCACTCCCCTTTTTGAAGAGAAAAACTTCCCAAATACTCCCAACACCAACAGCCTGCAGGGAGGCATTCAGTGTACTTGCAGGAACCAGCATCCTCTTCCTCACACCCACTGCTCTGTATCTGGACACACACCCTGCATTCCTCATGCTTGGGACTCCAGTGGAGCACGGTGGTGCTCCCAGCACTGCCCCATGGCCCTGGCAGGATCGCTGCTGGGAATTGCCTTTGAGGGTGGATGATTCCATTCTGACCAGATTTCCTATCTCTGCTGACCATGGGGAGCTTCCCTAACTAACAGCCATGTTTCCAACGAGCCTGGAAAAAGCCTGAACTGCACTTCAGGCTGTTTCCAACGAGCCTGGAAAAAGCCTGAACTGCACTTCTGAGTGCAAGGCTGCTCTGAACAGCTTGCCCAGTTGTAGACTTATTGAAAACATTTACACATGTAATTTTATTGCAAGAACAGACACAACAGTGACTTTATTGATTGCTTTCCTGGTTATGGAAATGTTTCACTGATTCAAACCCCACAGCTCAGCCTGCAACCTCCCCAGCTCCATCATGCCCCATTTAGTGCTGTTCTAATATTAGCAGACCTTTGTTTCCACAACCTGGATTTTCCATATTTTCATCCCTACGACCAAGAAAGCTCATGGCCAAATAACAATGAGCTCATCTCAAATGCTTAAGCAGCCAGTGCCAGGTGAACAAATTGTCTATTATTAGACTCTTTCATGCTCTAAGAGCTTTTGTTCCCTACTTGCCTGCCTTAACACCTGCTGTTGCAATGTATATCAACTTTCAGAACATCATTCCCAGTAACAACAGAATGTAAAAATGTATTCGGGGATTGCTCAAACAGAAAGTGATTAAGTTTTGTACAGGGAGCTTTGTCAAGCGCAGAAAAAAAAAAAAAAGGCATGTGGTGATGGGACTGGAGTGATTATGAATACATATCAAAAATCTTCACTGAATCAACACAATAAAAAGTTAGACATTGAATTGCAGGGAATTCATTCAGCGGCATTCAGGAAAACACTAATAGTTGTGAGAAATGAATTTGTATTAGTAGTAGTAGTAATAGGAATTTTTTTCCTTCAGTGAGTTTCACACAAATATAGAGTGTTTGACTGGTGTGTGAAAGCGTTGATGGGATTGTGTGGGTTGGGCATATGGAAAAGGTGTAACCCAAACCCAGCAGCTTAAAAAACACATATATAGATATTTAAAAATATTTAGTAGTGCGATCCAAATGTTAGAGAAGGAAATCATAATTAACAGGTTATAAGGTATGTTATGAGGAGGTCTGGCTTTTAATGGAGCAAGAACAGTCATGGCTTATGGTACAGAAATGGACTACTGTTCTTACGTGGGATGGCTTTTTTCCTTTGTACATTTTTCTTCTGTTCAGAAAATCAAACTTAAATTGTTGCTTTTACAGGCATGAAATAGAGCTGGAGAGAGCAGCATGACCTAGGAGAGGAGGCTCAGCAACCACCTGGAGTGGGCAAAATTCTTGCCCACGGCTGAATGGATTCCCCCTCTCACCAAATCAGATGTCCATTTATAACAAAATTCCCTGTTATCCCCTTCTCACCTGCCACATCTATTTAGATTGTAAATGTTCCAGGCCAGGAACTGTCTCTCACCGTGTGTTCATCCCTTGCACAGCACGGGGGGGCCCCAAGCTGTGTTGGGCTGTCACAGGATTGCGCTGCACACAGTAAACAACACAGAGACCCACAGACAGTGAAACCCCAAAAGCATTTGTTACCTCATTTTACTCTGCAATAAATTCTGACCTTGGTTTAGTACTGCTGTTGAAAAGAGCTTAAGGCCAGTTCCCAGAAAAGCAGTGTCCAGGCGTTGTATCACTTATTCAAATAGCAAGAAAGCTTCTCTTACAAATAACCCCAAAAATATTCCCTATACAAAAGACAGTTTTCCTAACAAACCTTGCTTCACTCTTCCTTCCAAAATCACACAGTACAAGCAGCTGCATGCACTGCACCTCCATGGGACACAGCTGTGTACCATGATACTTGCACAGAAAGTCTGTTGTGGTTCTGGTTGCATTCGAATTTTACAATTTTCAAATCAGAATAGAGGGGTTAGAGGATAATTGACTTTCCCTTTTGCTTGTTTAATACATATGATCTGTCCCTACCAGTTAAAAATTCTGAAAAAATATTACTTGCAAGAAAGAGGAGGACATAGAGCAGTCTCTGCTAAAGAAGGGATTGCTCTGCAGAAGTAGTTAGTCAAAATACATCTGTTAAAACAGGAAAAAAATCAACAGCAAAGTTACTTAAACATGTACACCACATTCAAATTCGAGGAAAAAACGTTATTTTTGGACCGTAACTATGGTAAGGATACATTAGATCCTCTGCTACACTGCTAATAATGAATAAGAAATCTGGAGGCAGAAAATGAAGTGTTCATCAGAGTTGTTTTAACTTGCTCTGTGATACCCACAGCTATCTCTGGGCACGTGCCTTGGCTGTCCCTTGTGTGCCTGGGCAGACCTAGGGCAGGAGAGGAAGATCCACCATGGTGCCTGGTCTCCTCCAGAGACATTCTTTGCTTCAAGTTGTTCCAGGTGCCTTTGCACCACCTTTGTCCTGTCAAGAGATGAAAACCAGCCATGGGTTTGAAGGGGCAATAGGTCAAAACCAACCCCTTTCTTCAGAACTGAGCGAAGATGAATCCACAAAGAAATTGCCAGCTTGGACTTTCAGCAGGAAAATGCTCTGCTCTGCTTTCACAAAAGGCTACTCAAAATGTTGTCTGTTAACTTCAATAAAGATGCATAATCATGGAAAAATTAATCATCTCTGATCATCAGGTCCAATCATTATCCCAACCCTTCCTTTTGCCAGTTATGGCTGCGTGTCTTAACAATGGCAAACATTGAAACACCAAAAACCCCTTAGTAATAAAACCCCAAAGTGCTAAAGAACCAAACAAGTCAGTAGAACTCACATAGAGGAAAAGCAAAAGGACCAAGTTTCACTTAGGTGGCCCAAGGTCTTCCTGATCTGTGATGTTTATTTGAGAGCTCTCACAATGTAAACATAAAAAAAATTTGGGAAATACAATCACCCCTATGAAAATCTGGTGAGTACATGACACAAAGCCTTGCCATAAGACATAATAATTCCTATTTCATATGTGAGATTTATTCCGAGCATTTGCTGTTACAACTCTGGACACAAACATAAAACACATATGAAAGATAATAAGCAGGACATTTCACTCATATCAGCATCCAGAACACACCTGACATGATCTCTTGTGTCAGATTGCCAAGCACATCTTTGTTAGAAGATCTTATGTATCCATCAGCATAAAAGAGACATTTCTGCCTCTGGTGTTGCATGCTGGTATCACAGGGCCGCTGTAAAATAGGTTCAGGGGGCTCATGAATCTGCCTCAGCCACCAAAGATAAACAAATCTGGAACTCATTAGTCTTCACACGGCAGTGTTTTGGCACACAGAGGAAAAGGAGTTATCAAGACTAAATTCAGAAAGGTTGATATATGTATCTACATCTCAAAATGTCTGTTAAACTGCCAACATGCTTCACATAGTCCCTGTGTGGTTTGTATTTTTTCCTGCATTGTTTAAGCTGTCAAATGTTAATGTGTTTCTGGCTTAATTTATTACACTGATATGACAAGTTATGAGCAAATGTATTCTTGTTTACTACTGTTAATATTTTGGTTATACTCATTAAGAGCAGTTTTAAGATTAGTCTTTTTTGTTATTTTGCATAGTGGAAAAGAAGCAAAAGTCTTGAGTGAGGACTGCATCCCACTGCTGCTTGCAGCACAGGCTTCAAACTGGAGTGCTCCAGTTAACTGTTAAATCATCACCACAGATCAGGACAAATCCTAATGAAAGGGTGTTCCCAGAGCCTGCCTAATGGATGAACTGCCCTGCTGCTTGTGAGATCTCACCTGGATGTGAGAGATGGACATTTCCACTAAGTGAAATTCCAGAATGTGCTCCTAAACAGGTAGAGAGTTTTTCTTCACTAACAGGAAGCCAAGATACATATAATTGTGGGGTTCATTTTAGCCTGCGAGCCTGAGAGCAGCTGAGAGCAGTAGTGAGCCTTGTGATAAGACAGATAAGACTTTCTCACAACATACTTTAAGAAATTGTTATAGAAAATATAAATATCTCTTACACTTAAAAATTGTTTACACAAAGGTGTTGATTCTAATTAACTAATCATAGTGATAAGGTAGTGATCAATTAACCAATCATGTCCAACTGTCTAAAAGCTCTATAAAAGAGACTTCGTTTGTTATTAAAGTTAGACTTCTTCAGTTTAGAAAGAGTCAAGCTCATGTGGTCTGTTTGTGTAGCAACAACAACATAAAACATTCTTTAATTCTAGCAGGGTCCCCCTCTCCAACTTCAGGGATGGCACAGAGTATTTCCCAGCCTGTCTTCTGCAGGATCCAGTAGCTTTTTGTCATATTTAAGCTTCTTTAACTCTTGAGTTTCCTAAGTGAGAGCCAGTTTCATTGGAAAGGCGATGGAGCAGTCATGGTACAAGTGCCATGCTCTGGTGAAAATGTAAGAGAAACAACTGCCTGGGCTACACAGCACACGGTCAGTGCATTCCCTAGGAACACCTGGAGATGAGCTACAATCATCTTTATACATAAAAGGTACTGTGATGGGCATGAACAATGTCAGGCTGTTATTCCCACAGCATGATGCAATATGTCCCAAACCCTATTGTGACACAAATTTAGAAGCAGACTTGGATGAAGATATGGAATTCTGGCACCAGAATTATTTTAATATTCTGGAGTTTGTTTTCATTCTAATTTGGAAGGAGAATAAGGAAATCTAGAAGGTTTGAAAAATTATCAGGCAATTTGGATAAGTCTCCAATTAAAATTCCACTTGGTTGCATAAATACAGACAGGAACTTGGAAGTCCCAGATGAATGGGAGTCTTGGTGCTCAGGAGCCAATGTTCCTGGCTTTCTATGCATGCACAGAGCTGCAGCAATCTGCTCAATGGGCTGTCAAGTTGCCCATCAGCAGAAACTCCCCTTTCCATTCAACCAGTTACAAATCCTGCTCAGATCCTCACAAGACAGTGTCCAAGTTACTTTCTGGGAAATTCACATCTGTCTGGGCAGGAGCAAGATCCTTGACAAATATGACCTCCCTAACAAGGACATTCTTGTTTATGTCCAGAAACAAAACTATAAAGTGTCATAATTGTCAGTGCTTAAAGTACATCCAAGACAACAGGAGAATTTGTTACCTTCAGCTGCCTTTGGGCCCAGAGGCTACATCTACAACATCTTGTAGCATTTACTGCATGTTGCAAATTCATTGCAATAAATTGCCTACAGAGCCTTAGCTCAGAAGTGTTTGCTTATCTGGCAGGGTGTTTTAGTAGTCGAGATTCTTCTCTTTCAGTAGCTGAATGAGGCAGATGGTTTGATTCAGTGTGGCTACAGAGAGCCAAGGCAATTCTGGGGCTGTGTGTGCAAAGCCTTCACATCAGGGCTCAAGAACAGAGCTGCTGCAACATTCAGTGATGAAGAATGTGGCAAAGAGCAAGCATCAAGCAATTATTGGAATGACTTCTGCAGAGGCAGCTCACCTGGACCTACTGGCCTGGTGGGTTCTGTCCATCCATACCTCACATAGCTCATGGGGGTACAGAGAGGAGGGTTCTGAATTTGGCCACTTCTTCTCTTGCATTATCAGGAATGTGCTTAAATGTGTGGGCTTTAATAACATGTAATAACATGTAATAACATGTAATGCCTTGTGGTTGAACACCTCCAGAATATCTCTGAATATACTTAACCCTAGCATGCCAAGAATGGCATAGCAGGATTTTTTATAGCATTTCCTCACGTAAAGAACAGCAAATGAACTCCAGGCCTTGCTCCTGTCCATATGTGACACAGGAATAATGAGGACGTAGTTTTGATTGAAGGGACTGATTTTTCCAGATGCTGTGGTCCCCTTTTGGAAACACACAAGCAAGAACTCCATTCTGACCTGTCATTACACTCCTACATCTTCCACTATTCTAGCACTGCCTATATATTTCATTCCATTTCACTATGTCAGTAATCCTAGATATACTTTTCTTATCACTTATCAGATGCATATAATATATATACACTTATTTCTTTTCAATTTTCTGGAATGCAGTCTAAAACAGAATCAAATTTCTTGTTGCTACAAGCCAGTCCAGGCACTCTGAGAAAACATGCCAATTGACAGAGGTAATTTATATTTTGTTTGCAATGGATACACAAATTTGATCTCTTTCAGATATTTTTGCCTGGAAGCAAAGAGGTATCCCAATGTTCAGGTAACCCAGATTTCCAGATCAGGATGATGAGACAATCAGGCTACAGATCTTTGCTTGCTTAACCTTGGGAGTCACCACTCTCTTCTCAGTATTTTACAGTAAATATTAGGAACTGCTTTCACTCATTTTCACTTCACCACCATTGTGTGAGCTGGCCTACAGTGCTGACATTCCTTCTGCCTAAGTGTGCTTTCTCCCTTTATTTTTTTTTTGTTATGCTTCCTGCCATTTTTTTTTTTCTGGGTCATACCCCACTCCACTACGTATCAGGAGCAAAGCAATAAAATTACTCACATAAAGCCCCTGCAAGAGCTGGACCCATTGCTTTCATCGGTGAGCTCCCCTCATGTTTGATTGTTCAGATCAGAATAGCTGGAATATGTTTTAAGGCATAAAAGCACATTGTTTCATATGCTCAGGGAAGTTGGTGATGATGGGTAGATCTCAGCCTGCATTGGAAATGCAGTACCTCTCTAACAAGTTGTCAATCTCAATTAAGACATCAACATGTCGAATTAGGAAGGTACTGCTGCACAGCCTATTGTTGAACTGTGTGTCAGGTGAAATAGGCACTAATTATACACTTAGCCAAATATGTCTGTTCAATATTACTTCAAAACTAAGGTCACTGAGTTATTGTGAAGTGGTAGTTTACACTATTTTGGATCCCACCAAATGGCAGGTGGCCATACAAATATGCAACTCAGCATGTTCTGCTTGGTCCCCACAGCTGTGCTGCCAATCAGTTAAGGATGGCTGCAAGTAAATGCTAATTAGCTTCTGTTGATCTGCATATTCCAGCAGCCTCCCAGGATTCCCATTTTGATATGCAAGATTGCCAGTTGGGTATGTGATTGAATTAAGAACCAGAAAAGATTTTATCTTCCATGCAGGAAAATGTGGGTCTGAATCCCCAGTAGAGGCTGTTATCACTCTGATTTATGTTTGGCAGTGCCTGTCATTGGAGTGGTAGCAAAGGCTCAGTGCTAGAGGGTGCTACCTCCCTTCTTTTGGAGGAGAAAGACTCTCCTTGTTAAGAGCAAACATTCACCAGCTGGGCCTCGACCCACTCATGACTTTTACATTTGCAAGGCTTCCACATGTCTGCTTCTCCACGCAGGGTCCAGCAGATGCTCTTCTGTAGGTTGACTGGCCCTCAAAAAATAAATAGGAATTAAAAAAAAAAAAAAAAAAAGAGAAAGGAAATGAGAGAGCAGAAAGATTTTGAATTATAGGTTTGGGTTTTTGCATTGGTAGGGTTGCAAGGGGCAAAAAATAAAAAATTAAGAGATTTCCCAAGGTTGTCAATAGCCAATTAATAGTTGGCTGGTTACATTTGCAAGGACCACTTAAGAAAGAAATGGCTGGAAAGTTGGACTTCTGGGAGCAAAGTGCTTAGATTTTGCACCTGTACTTCATAAGGGAAAAAATATGCTCTCATTGTGTAAACATTGTAATAACAATTTTCAGAAATTTTGCTTGGCTCTGCTATTAGTGAGTACTGGTTCCCTGTAGTGAGGAAATTATATTTCTCAGAAACCGCACAGTGCATACGAAGGCAAAATAAAATTTGTCTCATCTTTGTGATTTTTCACCTTATGGCTTGATTGGACATTGGAAGAAAAATGATTATTTAATTACCCTGCCAAGTTTCTGTAGGTTATTATCATATTGTTTCTTGTCTTGAAAATAACTCAGAGAAAAGGTTGGCTTCAAGGTGAAGGAACATTGTATGCTGCCTTAAAATGATGGGAAACTGTTCTTCCTTAGGGATTTGAAATTTTCTTTTTTAAATGATGTTGTTCTCCCATTCATAAAACTTGTCAGCACTCTGCTGTAAACAAGACACCTCAGTACGTGAGCAATAATCCAGGTCAATAAAGTTTAGAGGAAAGTCATAGGTACAAATTCACTGCAAATTTCAATGGAAAATTTAATGTGGAGAACTCTGAAAGCAAAATTGCCATCACTATTTTAAAACGTCCTTGTGTAACCTGACACAGAAAACATTCTCTTCTAAAGGATACTAAAAGACATAGGTAGATTAAGATGCAACATTTAAATGACTCTTCTGTTTCTGTGGTTGTAATGAATAAAATGAAGAAATAGGGGGAAAATACTTAAAAGAAAGAAATAACTGCCAAGAATGTGAAGTCAAACAAGATTTGCTATCCCGTCTATTACATGTACTATTATAAATTCAAAAGGAGTCTTGACCTCACTGAAGGAATAACCTACGTTTATATATATTACATATAAATATGCACAGACGTATATTTTATATATATATATATCTGTGGAATCAAAACCAAGCTTCAATAAGGAGAGAAACAGAATTATTTCATCAGATGCAAATTCATCCTATGGCCAAAACTCCTTAAGTTTTTATGTGTTAATGTTTATATACTTTTATATGCTTATATGAAAGTGGAATTATTTATAAATGAAACTGAAAACTATTAAAACCTTGTAATCTCATGCTTTTGCCAGGTCATTTTTTAATAGGTTGTGCATTACCACAAATATACGGCCCCCAATTCCACAAGGCAATGAAGCACACAGTTAACTTTAGGCATCCTTGAAATCAGACACTTATTTGCTTTGATAAATTTGGACCCTAGGCTTCTTGAGATATTAAATAATATACCATATTTTTCTCCATTAAGAAAACTGCAGGGACCAGACAGTTTGGGAGTTGTTTTAACTTTTTTGCAATGACATTCTCAAAATAAGTATCTTTGTCCTCAAATGCATATGGGCAAGAGTACCTTTGTGCCCTCACATATTGCACAGACTCCAAGGAGCTCAGAAAGTAACACTGAGAATGGATAAGTCAGAAAATGTCAGTAAAAATGCAGTTCAATCTATTTTTATAGTTTTATTGTCGCTTTAGCATTGACACATTTCAGAAGGTTTTGAAGTGCTCAGCGGCTCCAGTTTGTCAGATCACAGGGAGTTACGTCATTTGTCCAAGCTTGGCCAAAACAGACGAGGACTTTCCAGTCTGGAAAGGAGTCCGGGAGAAAGGAATAAATATTGCACTGCATAAAAACTGAACCAGTGGGGAAAAGAAAAGAAAAGAAAAGAAAAGAAAAGAAAAGAAAAGAAAAGAAAAGAAAAGAAAAGAAAAGAAAAGAAAAGAAAAGAAAAGAAAAGAAAAGAAAGTAGACTTTGCATGTCTCACAAGGCTCTAAACAAGTTATCTGGCAGCTAGTTTAAACTAAAGAATATAAAATGCTTTTTTATTTTTAATATACAAGTGTGATAGATGGGGCGATAAAAGGTAATAAACGGTACTTGGGGTGGACGTGCTAAGAAACTCATGGAAAGTCTTTGTTACTAAACAAAATTCAATCAAAGCACAAAGAGACAAGCTTAGGCTATTATATTTTGAAATAAATGATCTATTCATTCATTTTTTTCTATCAAGTGAACTGCTGAAATAGTATGAATACTGCTTTGCAGGACTAAACAGAGAAAAGGTGTATGCAAACAATGTATCAGTGTATTATTCTTTACATCAAAATAGTAAAGGTTTTTTGTCCACTTATCTCTAGTTTGTCTGTAAATACCTGAAAAGGAAGAGTCTGCTTTTCATTCTTGTTAGCCAACTCTACAAAAGTAAATACCAGAAAGTGACAGTTAGGGTACATATCAAGAAAAAAAAGTCATCTTAATGAGAATTATTAACTCTTGGACCTGTCTTCCACAGGAAAAGGTTATTCTATTGAGTTCTTACTGTCCTGTTAGTTTAATTGCAGGACAAAATCTTACCTCAGCAGTGAAGAGTGAAGCAAGGACAAAGATTCCTGTGTGTGAACTGGAAACACTGATGATTGAAAACAGAAAAACTACTAGAAGGAAAATGCATAAATCTGAATGATCTCAAACTAACCATATCAAAGCTAAAAGCTATTCAAATGAATTTCTGGGAAGGTTGAGCTAGACAAGCTTCAAACAGGAAAATCCTTCATGTTATGGATGTGAAGCAGTATGAATCCTTTTCCTGCTTCTACAGAGACTGAACAAAAAGATAGGGCTGCAAATATGATGGGGATAAAAAAGGGGATAATCTTCCTGAGGTGGCTTCAGTACCCCAAGAGCTCTACATAAGCAATTTATGACATCTGCTCTTGTCAAATTCACCAGAAATTGGTTGCTTGATAGCAAATCAAAGAAATAAAGACAGTGGTTTACACCTAAATATATGTCCCAATCTTACTTTTTTTTTTTCGCAGTTTTACCCTTTTCATGAGCATCAGCCATTAAAACTGACCAGTTGTGATCCCAGTTTCCCTGAACTTGGAAAACTTGTAGAATGTTTGCTCCAAAGCCACATATCTCTCGAAGAGAACAATGAGGGAGGACACTCAGCTTGACAGCTAGGGCGTAAAACTCCCATTCTTTCCTTAAACACAAAAATGATGAAAACATTTATTATGAAACATATTTTCCATTACTGTATTGTAGAATGTAAACAAGTTCTCATGACATATGGGGCCATGTGTTTCCTTAAAGAGGTGTTATGTATGTCAGAAGCAGCATATGTACCGTGTGATACAGCTACCACCATGGTAAGCATTTGTTATTGCCTAGTGAACAGGTGCATAAAATCCCCATGTAAACAGATGTCATAGCTGCACTGACATCTCTTACTCATGTCTACTCCTGCAGGAAAATGAGGGGGTTTGTTTCCCCCTCTTGGGTGTTTAATGTGGATGGCCTAGACTTTTGTGTCGGCATCTTCCCACTTTCACGGATCTCCTCCTTGACTGAACAGTGGCTTTTAGGAGGAATAATCACCCAAAGAACTTTTTTCTATAAAAGGCTCCACAGTCATTCTCTTTCCAGAAGTCTCCATATAGATACTGTTGTCAGGCACAACCAGGTTCATTAAGAAACTAATCTAATACTGAGAATCCTGAAAGATGCAACCAGATTTTCTACTGACTTTTCTTTCAGCCCCTAGAAGATGGCTTTTGTCCATGAAAAAATTTTTAAAAATCAGACAATTCAAGTGGAGCCCATTAGAAAAAGAAAAAACATACAGAAACACTGCTCTTTGCTGTCTCACTTTGCAATGTGATGCTTGCAGGTAGACTCACATGACCAGGTGAAACACGGCAGATTTCATGGGGAGTTTCTGCCACAAGTCTCTGCAGTGGAACCAACCCGAACTCACTGTGTTCATGTGAGAAAATTTTCCTTCCCCACTAGCAACGTCAGAGATACCTGCACATCTCATGAGCTCCAAGTACTCTTAGATTTATGTCTCTTAATTAGTGCAACCCTCAGTTATCAGGTCACTTTGGTGAGAATGACACAGAAGCTCACAGAACCCTTTGTACCAACTCCCTGCACCCTTTGGAGACTGAGTAACGTAAGGAGTAAACATAAATATGTCATTTCCTTTTATCAAACATATGCATTCAAATCAGGCAAAAAGTCTCGAAAGCTAAGTGTGGTACAGCTTCACACAAACATGAAGGGGCTGGTGTGCCAGATCTGGCTCTTCCCTTCTCACACCTTCTTTTAAACTGAGATATTTGCCAGAACTTTTCAATGTAAGCCAAGGCTGCGGCTCTCTGCTGTTCTCAGACGTGGTCACATTTGTGCTTGTCCTTGCCTGGTACATATTAAAATAATAATTTTTCCTTCCTTTCACCCTTCCAGAGCAAAGTAGTCTGTTTCTGCTCACATACTAAATTTTTAATGCAGTTTTCATTTTAAATTCCTTTAGCACAGTTTCTGTGGTTCTTTTTGCCTTCCTTTCTTCCCCACTCCTCTCCACGATGGCTTGTTGCACAAAAGAAAAAGCCATTCTCACAAAATTATGAAAAGAGACAGTATATTAGGAACATGAATCTGGGCTTGATCCAAAGCCCACTGGAGACAAGGCTATTCTTCACATTAATTTCAACAGACTTTGGATCAGTCACTCCCTCAACAAAAGTCTCTCAGCATAGATCATTTAAGTTATTAACCATGGCATGTTTCTTTCCAGTGAAATGTGGCACAAGTGGCACCAGATAACCCACTGCAAAAAATGTACATGGTAAATCTGAGTATGCTCAGCACTCTATTTATGGCAATTTCTGATAAAGCAGTGAGGCTAACCAATATCCATAAATTCTGTGTAAAGGGAGGTGTTGTGTGCACTGGGAACAGCACAGCTGCAAGTCGTGGCCCTATTCAGATGGCTGAGGTTGTATCATTTCTTGGCTTCCTTGGGCTTCCCAGGGGTTGGTGATGACAAATCACAGTGGGAAACTGTCCTTTATAGAAAATGTTCTTCAAGAGTCAACCTGCTGACAGAGGTGAGGTGATACAGTGAAAGGAGTGATGCACAAGCCAAGGAGATTGAAAGTAAATCTGCTGAAGAAAACCTGGGAGTGATGCCTTAAGTTTTAGCTTTCATATTTTCCAGATTCTGTACTGCATTAGTATATAACTCTGAACTTCATATAAAGTGTTAGCAAGTTCTCCTCACAGTGTAGTTAGACAAAACAATCCTTTTCCAGCCCGAGAACCAAGGACACCGCTGCAGCTTCAGGCCCAAAAAGTGCAAACAACAGCCAGTTGAGGAAAGCAATCTGGGAGAATGGGGTTTCATAACCTGAAGCTGTAATTGAACGATTAGCTCCAATATGTAAATGGACCAAAACTTATAAAAGTGTGAAAACTCTTTACTCAGAGTCCATCTTGGGTGGAGCCACAGCTGGGTTCTTGTACTGCCCAAGGTGTATCCTTTGAAGGCCTTTTAATAAATACCTACTTTATTCCTTTAACACTGTCTAGCCTCTGTTCTAGGTAGCCTCTTTAGACATCACGAGAAATGATCCTTCCATGAAGAGACAGGCATATAGGAAGGAAGAGAAAAAGTTCTGCGTGGTTGGCATCCCCCACACCACAGACTGCCAGCAGGCATTGCTGGTTTGGGTGCTGGTGTGGAGCCAGAGGTGGCAGAAAGGTCTCTTCCCTGCCTGGGGGGATCCCACCCAACCCCAGCCAACTGCCTTCAGTCACCTCTCGCTTCTGGAAACATCTCAGGCTTGGGGTTTTTTCGGGAACCTCTCTCTCTCTCTCTCTCTCTCTCTCTCTCTCTCTCTCTCTCTCTCTGCCATCTCTCGCTGTTCTGACTCAGCTGAGCTGGAGATCAGACAAGATCACAGCCTAGAGCCAGTGGTACAGCTGCAGGCTGTAGCAGGATCCATGCTATGCCCCGGGATTAGGGAACCATCCTCCTTTCTCCCCTACTTCCCTGCAGTGCCTTTCCAAGGTGCTGTGGCACAGAGAAAACACAGCCTGATGGTTTACAATTATATTTACAGTGCAAGTATTTAAATACCAGTAAGAGAAGCTCTAGAGCCATTTCCCAAGGAAGTTTTCCACAGCCTCTTATTTCTGAGCAAAGCAGCAAGTTAATTTTCAAATTGAATGAGCAAAATGACCATCACATCCATATACCCCCATCTTTCTCCTCATTACCTGATCACTTCATTATGTTTGAACAAACCATTCTTTAGCTGATACCAGGAAATTCATACCTGAGTCTTTTAAGACAGTACTTTTTAGATCTGTATCAAACCAGAATGCAGGATCTGCACTAAAGTGTTAAAAATTCCCCTCTGACCTTACTCATCCACATCCCTCTGGGAACCTTTCTAGTGTGAAAGATAGAGTACTCCACTTTTTTTTTTTTTCTTTTTTTCTTTTGTTACAGGAAAAATCTTTGGAACATCAGTGGCTGGATCAAATGAAGGGATTCATCCCAAGATCTATTCTGTTTTCGATCCCTCATCTCAACCAGAACTGTGCAGCAGGGGTGGGACAGATAAATGCAGAGTGTAAGGACCTGTTGTTACCCAACATTCAGGTACTAAGGCAGCAAAAAGAAAATATATTCTTTCAGAGAGAAGCAAAATAACTTTGTGTCACAGCATTGACTCAGTTTTTACACTTTAAGATACAATTGTAAACTTTTAGTAAAGTTGCTAAAGAAAAATTACAGATAGAATGTCTTTTAGGATCTAAAAGCTTGATCCTAGAATGGGAACTTGCTAACAGGGGTTTTATTAACCGTAGTGACACATAGCTCTGAGTCTCCTTGAGGCCTTAGGCAAGACACAGTAGAAATAATAGCAAAAATATGAATGAGCCAGAGAGCAGATGATCTGCAACTGTTTTGTCATTATAAAGTTAAAAAGTAAATGGGATCAATAGGAAATGTGTTAGAAATTGTAAAGCTCATAAACTTAAAATGAGTTAAGATGGGGAAGATGGAAGGATGGAAAGCCAGATAACCTCCCCATTGTTTAAGAGCTGGATTTCTAGAGGGAGTTATGTATTACGGTATATGCTAGACCATGTTGTATCACCCAAGATCTATTAAAATGTCCTTCTAGGGGCCAGATTTTATCTTCCCCTATCATTGCTGGTGTTTGTTTTTGTAGAGTCTTGACTTGCTCCTCAGTGCCATTACTGAGTAGGGTCGCTTGAGAAACTCCAATCCTCTATTTTATTTTTGTAGTTTTCTCTGATGACTAACTCCTGAAAACATATTTCAACCTTTCAATTTCTAGCACATATCTCATTTCTCATGTCAAGGGAAGCAAAAAAGAATTGCTTTTTATTGAGGGGGGTCTTATTTCCCCTACCTCCCACCTTCTACATTTGACTAAATAATTTCATTTTCAGCTGAGCAGAATTAGAGAAAGGTTTTAGTGTGTTACCACAGTTTTTAAGTTTAGTAAGGCTTAGACACCAAATGACAGCTCCAATGACCACAGCAGGGCTTCACAGTATTTCTCCCAAACAATGAATGATCCAGTATCCCAATGTTTCCCAGTACCAGTATCACCCAATTAGCTTTGACTGGGGTAGGTTGACAGAAGACTGGAGAAAGTGTGTTCCTCTTCAGGTTTTTGATAGTTGATTTGGACCTCATGCTGTGATGAAGTGCTGGATGCTGATATGCATCAAATCAAACAGCTCAGAGGTAAAGCTGCATGACAGCTTAGAAAAAAAGAGTAGGAGAACTAAAAGAGAAATAAGTGATCCTTCATTTCCAAGGACTTCCGTGTCTTATCTTTCCAGAAGATTGCTACAGCAAGCTCAATTATTACTTTCCTGGGATGTCTTGTTTGCTTCCACCAGACGGAAGTAATATAAAATTATGTAAATCAGCTTTCTTGAAGTAAAGAATCATGGACCAGTCAATAATGTTTATGCATTAAGAAAGGGCAGCTCCTCCTGGAAGAAATAACACAGGGAGCCGATCATAAGTAAACATTTCTAAACAGACAAAGGGCTGGTCCCTGCAGCACAATATATTATCATATTTCCACATAATTAGTTTGTTTTCCACTTGAAATCAGAAAACGATTCGACATTGCATTCTGTGCCTCAGGATGGTGCATACAGTACAATTCTCATGTGCAGGTTCATATGTTGAATAATTAGTAAGAATTAATCTGTTGAAATTAAAGTTTGGAATATTATAGAACTCATGAATAGTGCATGGAACCATCAAGTAAATTAAACCAGAAACAGAATTTAGGAAGCCAGACAATAGCAGATGACTGCTGGCAATCTGTTTTTTAATCAGTGCGTTACAAGCCAGAGGGATGAATATTGTTACTGACTTTGGAAAATAGTGTAAAACCTTAGCAGGCACAATAAAGAAGACTTAGGAAGTGAGCACATTTTTACTATGTTTGTTAAAGAAGGGCACTTCAAAAAGACCTGCTCACTTAGACGTGTATCTGCTCTCCATGATGCTCAGACAGGAAAAGGTTGGACTTACAGATCATCCTGTACTTCTGGTCTGCACTGCAAGTGCACTGAGGACTTCCAAGAGCTCCATCTCTGTTTATTTTAAACTTGTATTTGCCTATCTGAAGCCAAAAATGTGTAAGTTTCTTTTTTAGTTTCTTTAAAATTAGCCATTGAGTTGCTCTAAGTCTCAGGCAGCATGAGACCAGTGTGGCGATTTCTCATTTTAAGAATTCAGAACAGCTATGCTTTAGTTCAGTTTTATTTTAAATTAATTTAACCATCATAAAGATTTTAGTTTTTTACTTCCTTTACTGTGAAGAAAGCACTGGTCATGCCTTAAAAAAAAAAAAATTGAGAGCAGTCAGAAATCCTGTGAGGACTAGGTTGATTCATGCTGAAATGCATATATTCCTTCCCTTGAAGGGAAGAGCTTTAAATCTACTAGCACACTTGACTTTTTCTGTTCTGTATGATCCTGTTAAATTGGAAGAGGTTTCCAGATCTATTTGAAAAATGGCCACTACAGTTAGCTGAAACTTCAATCTTGAAAATGAATGAATGGAGCTGGTCCAGTACATTGGCTCTGGACCAGTCTTTAAAATACAGCAGAACAATGAATAACTGAATTCACAGCCAGCTGGTATCATAGTTGGGCAGTGAAAGTGTCAAAATATTAGTGACTTTTTTACATTTGTCAAAATCATTGCCAATATGGGAAGCATGGGCAGCTTGCAAATGCGAATCTTACACCAAAATAGTTTTAAAATCTTGCCTTAAGAATGTGAGTGCAGCTCCTGGTTTTATCTCACCCATAATGGAAAAGACAGAAGAGAATAAAATATCTTTTACTTAGATGATAAAAGCTATTATTGATTTATTGTCAAACATCAACTACTAATGTGGTTGAGTGGTGCTATATGCCCTGAAGGAATAATGGATCAACCGGCATTTCTGTCTTATTTTCTGGAGTCTAATAAGTCCATTATAATAAGTCCGTCACTGGATTAATTTCTAGAATTTAGCATGTAAAACCTCCATGAAAAATAAGTATAAAATTTATCTCTGTCTATACATACTCACACAATGTAAAGGAGAAGGAAACAGAGTTTGGCCATGCTTCAGTTCCAGGAGAGAAAAAGAAAAATAAGCATATGTTAGTGGTGTCTGACACATCTTTCTGCTCCAATAATTTGAAAAATGTTTGTTTTATTTTTAAAACAAAATTTCGCTGGCATTCACTGGATGCTGCAGTTGAGACAGTTTCGCTCTTTTTGGAAAGAAAATAAAAGCATCTCCATGAGCGAGTTACTCCAGTGCAGCAACACAGAAAGTGCCTGTGTTTTTGCACTCAGTTTGTTCTCCTGAAAGGTGCTGGGGAATTTTCAGTGCCTACATTGTGGGTGCTTCCTTACCCCCATGGACATAGATCCTTTTGGGTATCAGGACTCCAGAGGGGTTACATCAATTATCCTGTGATGAGGTACACAGCAGCCCAGCACTGCTCAAACCAAGACCCATCTCTCATGGAACACAATGGATTTTCACAGAGTTTTGATGACCTGAATCTGCCGACAACTTATTGATTATCTCCAAAAGCCTGATGTGCAAAAATGAGTGAACAATTAACTCTTGTGACCAGTTATATTAGGATCTATGGAAGCAATCACGGAGCTAATGAACTTTGGAGCTGCAGCACTCCATCAAGAGCAGGTAGATTTGTGGGAGGACAGTGCAAAACTCCCACTGATGCATATTGGACACAAATCAAAACTCAGCTCTTAAAGAGCAGGACATACCTCCTCATTTTTTCCCTTAAAAAGACTAATTTCAAAATCAAACACGTACATAGCTAGATCTATACTTTATATAGGCAAATTCACTGCAGTGATTAAGAGAATCTTTTTACTGTCTGTGTGCCCAAATTTCTGATCGATTCCTTCCCCCCCCCCCCCCTTTGGAATTCATTAGTTAAGTGAATAATCTCTTTATGTTCCTTTATTAGTTATAAACTGAGAACCAGGAACCTGTGCTATTTTCCCCTGCTCCTCTGCAATGTTCTTATTTCAGCAAAGTAAGGTTTGAGCTGGAAAGTTTCCCTGAGAAGATTTTCATTTCTCATCTTGTCTGATGCAAAGTAAAGAGTATGCCAAGTGCCACTGACCTTAACTCTCCTGAATCAAAAATATCTGATGTGATATATAGAAAACTTTGATGTGTAGATATGCTAATCAGCAGAGAAATGTCAAATTTGCATACATTTCAAGTGACCCAACAATATTTACCTTAGAGCTAAGTTTCATATTTTTCTGACAATTGCAGCATTGAACAAGTGACTCATTTAGCATATCTAAGCAGCATTATGTCACAGGGATTTACCTCAGAGTTGTTTGAAAGCATCAAAAAGATGAACATCACTGTCTGAAATTAACAACAAGCCTAATTTGATTTGACAAATGATGTTGATTTAGATAGGGTCACTAGCTATTGAAGATGCGGAGGACAAATAGTGCCTTGAAGCCTTGATAAAACTGAATATTTAAACAGTTCATTATGCAAATTTGCCCTCTACCTGTCAGTAGTGACTAAAGTATAGGGTTAGAGTGCTGCAGAGGCTCGGTGCTAAGGAGATGACTACTCTATGTGTACCTGGATCTGCTTAAAAAAACAACTCCACAGACATTTACAAAGTGGATGTGCATCAGCCCTATCCTCCCCAGGTTTGGCAGTGACAGAACCAACAAAGGCTTGATTCTGAAAACTTTCAGCAACAGTGCAGAAAACTTCACTTTACCAAGGGAGCAGGTAAACATGGACATTTTCCTGTTGCTTATCAAGGACTCATTCTCCAAACCTTTCTCACAAGATGTACTTGCTGGGACCCTGGTGGAGCTGCCTGCATCACCACTGGTGCTGTTTATGTGAGGATGCAGGACAGGAGCTCTGCGGTGTAAGCAGGTGGGAAAAGACCTCCAAAATCACCAAGTCCAACCCTTGGCCAAATGCCACTATGCCCAGTAAACCACAGGGACTCATGCATAAGGACCTGGGAACCACAAAGATCCATGTTGTTTACAGCTGTGTGCTACACCTACATGTAAACCTCCACTATTGCTCCCATCATCACTTGGCCAACTGGTATGCATTAGCAGCAGAAAGAGAAAATTCCATCCAAGATAAGATGTTGGGGTTTGAAAAAATACCTTGGGATATCATTGCCCATTCAAAACAGATGGCTTTAACTCTTTAGGGTCCATTCCAAAAATCGAAATATACTTAAATGCACCAATCATATATAGTTCTGGATGAGAACACACATTGCACCAAAGGAATAAAATGTGTAGTAATTTGGAGTGGATATATAAGTGTTCAAGAATAATTAACAATATTTACATGCTCCAAATCTGCAGTACTAATAAATCCTTATTTTGAAATGAAGTGCTGCAGAGTAATTAATCTATACAGCAGCAACTCCTTAAAGTTCTTTTCTTTTTTTTTTTCTTTTTTTTTTATTGCTATATACATGCACACAAACTGTGGTTTTAGTATTTAGTATACTTCAATTTACCACCACACTCATGGCCACAGGTCAGCAGCTTTTAAGATACCACATAATGTCTGGGTAATATTATTCTTTACAAGTTAACTTTTTGTAAGGCTCTTTCCACCACATTTTTCTCAGAGCTCAGAAAAGCCCATTGGCATAAGCCAGGCTGAATTCTGATGCAGTGCATTTAGAGAACTGTATGAAAATGTCAGTTTAAGTATTGGCAAGTAGATAATATTGGAACAGCAGACAGAAGCTATTTAATTAAAGAAGTATGGGAGAGCAAGAACAATACAGAGGGCAGACAGAAGAATATCTACTCTGATCCCAGGAAAGCCTTGCCGGGGGTGAGCTGTGCCCCCAAGGGCCAGGGTGCCTGTGCAGCAGATGAAGGATGAGGCGTCAGCAGAGGGGCTTGGACCCACTCTGCCCCATAGCCAGAGCTCCTGGTGCTGCTGGTACAGAGGCCAAGCCAGACATGGCTCAGGAGCAGCACTGCTCTTGCTCACAGCCCTGTGCATAAACACAGCATAACCACCAAGGAGTGGGATTTCTTCGGGCTGAGGAGCCAGGGAAATGTTTATACCACATGTGGTAGACTTGGGCTAAGGTATAGACCAGCACCTTGTGCAGACTTCCCAGCTCAGGAGCTCGTTAGCACCAAGGAATGTAAGCCAAAAGCATCATGAACCTTTTGCATTTTATGCTTTTATCATGCAATCTTATTGATTCATTTCTGTGTGTTTTGGAGTATTTGTGTTTTCTTTATCCAGGTTTATCCCATCTCCCCCTTGCTGGTCAGACTAATTGGGAGATGGCTCTATTTACCATTTCACCGGATCTGAGAAAACATGCCTTGTGAGCAACCTTGATTTGTTTATAAACTACTCCCCTAACTCTGCTGAGCTTGTAAGTTCTTGGCTAATTGCTCTCATGTCCATGAAATGGGAGAAACCCAAGTCTGAAATACATGGAAACAATTAGGGCAGAAAAAAAAAATAAAGGCTTTCCCTGTAAACAGATGTCTATGCCAAGATACCCTACCTAGAGCAACTGGCACATGGTATGTTTGCAGATGGATCCACAGTAGGATCTAGCCACTTATATTTAGCATGCAGTGTTATTTGTTTTAGCTTGCCAGTGAGCAATAGGCAGGAGCTGGAATGGGAACCCATTATTTTTTCACAGAAGCGCACCAGTATCACCCAATCACATATCTTAACTCTTAATTATTACAAATGCAGCAGCCATTACAGGAATAGCTGCCCTTTTTTCTTCAAAGTTGTCTTAGAAGAGCATAGGTAAGATGATTTGTAATGTGCTGTCTCATTACATAGTTTGGGATGACATTTTCTTCTTTACATGTGGAAAAATAAAAAGCAGTACAGCAAAGTGTTCCAGCCTGTTTCATTATGTTGGTAATTTCCACTGCATGGATTTACTGTAAATTCTGGTTAGCATGCATGAAGTAATTCAGCAGTCTGAAGGCCAGGAGGGATCATTTGTGCATCTAGTCAGATCCTCCTCCATAAACTATGTCACAAAATTTCTCCATCTTCATCCACTATCTGTACTCTGCCTTCTTAGTGAACTAAAATGAAAGAAAATCCTTTTGAAGATTTGAAGCCTAAAGGTTATGAGAAAAATCTCTTATCCTTTTTCTACATGTACTGTTCAAAGGTCAGAATTAGTCGTTGTACTTTCAATTTTTTTCCCCATTCAAATGCATTGATAATAAAAATCAGAGTTGTCTTTGCACTGGACATAATTTTAAGCTGATGCAGGACTCCTGAAGCAAAATGCTATTATTTTTTATGAGATGAAAAATCACTTGAAGGGAATGAGAGCACTGAAATGTCAGACAGACATGGTCTTTGGGCTTACATCCAAAAGGAATGGCTACATTTCCATGACCCACAAAGCAGCCATAGATGGTCATATTGACCCTTTTTGCCCTAAAATAACCAACAAGTTTACAAGCTGGTACTTTAGAGGGATTCCTTTATCAAAGTCTTGCTTAAGTATTTGATCCCTGCTAGTTTACATATGTATACATTAATATTAAGGTTTCTTTCTTACATAAAGGTGTTCCAAGCACTGATGATCATCAAGATATTTTTGTCTTTATGAAATCATAGGTCAAAATACATTTTCTGGTAAAAGGAGGGGGACTGAAGCAACAGTTCTGATGGAAAAACTAAAAGCCTAGTCATTTATGTATGTATTTAGATTCAGAGTTCACTCTGTCTTGTTCTGCTGAACAAGCACCTCTGCAATCTGTGTATGAAAATGAAAAGGCTGCTTTAAAACATCTCAATATTTCTGAGTTATTGCAAATGCCACAATCCAGAAATCAATAACTGAACCAACTTCAAGGAGTGCTGATTTTGTTAAGAACCCAATTCTCTTTTTCCAAGCACTGTTATTCAAATATCATTAATTTAATGACTCAAAGTGACTGTATGGGTTTATTTTTGTAAATCATAGTATCTTCAATGCAGATTGAGGGTTTTTGATTCCTCTTTTGCCACAGGACAGATTCTTCAAGTTCTGCTAAATATACCCAGTGTTCTCTAGTGCACATTCTACCTTTGAAGTTGTTTTTGAGACATTTCAGGGTGCCTTATGCTGCACCTGCTCTAATACTTGGTGTTACACTTCCAAGCATAGGCAGGATAGGTAAGCAACCACTTATTCAGATTTAAATAACACCAGAAAAATGTGGTCCTTCACCATTTCTGGAACTCTCCAGAAAATTAAGTTTTTCTCTATAGAAATGCCAGTAATGATAGCTCATTTGAGTATTTTGTAAGGGATAAAGATTGAAATATATTATCACACTCTGGCTTTATAGCCTCCTTGCTTTGTGAAGTTTTAAAGGTCTGTGATGGCTTGTGAATAAATACAGGTAAATAAATAGGTTTTCTCATTAAACATTATTTCTTCTTACTGGAGGAAATTGAAATCACACATGATTTTTAAATTGAAAAAACAATAAAGAAAGGATGTCTCAATTGTGAAAAGAACAAGCAACTGACAAATACCAGGAGGATGAACAGCAAGCAGCGGTCTTCAGAATATTCCTGGAATGAATATCATTCTGGTGACTGGATTGCTGCCAAGACTTTTTATTCTGTTTTAAAAAATGCATAGACTAGGAGAGTCATAAAAGAATGTTTTGTCTCTGGAATATGCTGGAACAAAAGCCAGATATGCTTAGGCTTTGACATGGACATTCATCATGTCCCAAGCTGAATCAGTTATTAATTCTGAAAGTATTAAATATGAAATGGGCTGAATGTCTAACAAGTCTGCCATGTTGCTCAGTTATATCTAAACTGTTAAGACTGATTGAATTTTGAGAAACATCCTCCTGTATATTAAGTTGTGTGAACTCAACCAAGCAGCCCCTCCAGTCCCAGTCTCCATGGGGACCTCCACCGCTTTGCCTTACAGGGTGAAGCTGAAGCACCAGGACTATTTTCATTGGCATGGAAAGGTTTTTACACACCCAGAGCACAAGATCCACACAAAATTCATAGAAACTTCTCATTTTGAAAGCTTGCTCTGTACTGGCTCCTTCCTGCTGGCCAAGTTGATGTCTTCCCGTGAAGGCTGCTGTAATCAGGTTGTTGGAACAACATCACAAGGGTCCAATATATCCTCCACCTTTTCAGTTGCTCCTCTCTAGCCCTTCAGACCACATTCAGGGACACACATGCAATTATTTCTGCTATTTAGTTACGCTCTTCAGCAAGTTACTGGCTCACCAGTACTGACTAACATAGATGTAGCATTATTACATCTTACAGAACTTAGAAACCCACCAATATTTATTATAATGGTTGTGTGAGCAGCAGTGGTGTGAAATTCTGAAGTTGCAGCATTGAGCCACTTCCACAAAATCTGTATTTAAGTGCCATTTCATTTTTCATTGCTATGTTTGTGCTGCATTAAAGAGAAAAACAGAACACTCCTCTAGCTGTTCAGTAGCACCATTCTTATTACCAGGAGGAGCTTCATGGGAGGGGAGAGGCTACAGCTATAGCTCATGGAGGATACAAGAATTCTTAAGAACGTTCACCATACTAAATAAAGAATTCCATATTTTTTTACTCTGAAAGGAAGAAAAGCCCTTACATTCAAGGGAGAAACACTCATTTACGGGCTAAAATATTGTTAAATGTGGATTCCTGCACTCCAGTTTTCAACATAAATGCATAACCCATGAAAAAAGTATTCCTAGACAGACAGCTGAATGCTTTCTTAAGCTCCCAACTTAGACTGTCTTCAGATGCTAAAAACAGAAGGGAAAAAAGAAAAAACAAGCCACAAATCAGGTTAAGTCTTGATTAAGAGCTGATCAAGAGGCTCTCTCAGAATGTGCTTCTCCATTTTCTAATCAATTTTTTAAGTGATGGCAATAGCAGTAGCAATAAATATTAATATTAGTGCTGAGCAGAGTCACCACTGGAACCCATTGCACTATGCACTACAGGAGCAGAGAAGCGACAGTCCTTGTGCAGAAGGACTTCCATGTGAAAGCCATCACTAGGCAAAGGGAGTACAAAGCACAGGAACTGAAAAATAGGACTGGGAAAGTGCCCAAGGGCCCAGGCTCTACCATCCTATGGACATCCCAGGATCTGATCTGATTTTTCAGGAGTCTTGCTTTGATGACAGCTCAAGGCCTCCTGTATTGTTTCTTATTCCTCACTTGTAGGAAAATCTCCACACCAGAGGAGTGTCCTTCTCCTTCCTCCTTGCCCCCCTTCCTCCTGCCAGAAGTATTTTCTCAGAATGGGAAAAACCATACATATTAACACTGCCTCAGACTGTGTTACCAGAGGAAAGTGCCTTTTGAACCATGAATTCCTGATACTGAAGATCATCCGCCGGAAAAGCCTTCAGCTTTACCTCTGACATTCAAAGCTTTTGTTTATTCCACTAAGCGTGCATGTAATTTTTTAACTCAGAGAAATGGAAGACAAATGTTGTCTGATGCCTACCCAATGAAATAAAGAAGATGGGAGAGGATAAAATTATGTTTGTGCTGTTCTGTGTTAAACTGAAATGAGATTCTGATATTTCCTCTCAGTTTTAACACCATGATAGCAATAACATAGTTGGAGCCTCAGTATTTTTCCTCTTTTCAGTTTGGGGCTGTGGCTGCACCCAATTTGTAGCATTTTAGCTGCTCAAAAAGTTCTTCAAAACCTGTTTGTCTAAATCCTTCCTGGTTTTGTGTCCTGCCCCTCCCCTGTATGATCAGAAGCTTGTTTTATTTAGCCCATTATATACCAGACTTGTTCAGCAGAGGGGGTGCACTGCACGAAGAGGGAATCCTTACAGAATTTCTGCATAGACTCTGATTTATTGTCAGAATAGGCTGAAATAAGTCACCCTCAAGCCAGATACGAGCAATTACATACAAATAAGAAATACTCTAACCCAGATAAGTTAAAAATCACGCTTTACCAAGCCAGTGGAAGTTTGCTTCTAGACAAGGCCTACTAAAATTTGGTACGCTCTTTTAAAAGTATTTTTTAATATTTTTGGGCAAGCAGCTTATACATGCAGTGTGTGGCTAACATTAATGGCAGAGCTGTAAATCCCTCACAAGGGAGTTTGTGGAAGTGCTGATATATCCACTACCAGCACTGGAAAATGCTGCCAGGCTCTTCTGTAATTACAGCTTCTTCAAAGGCAGAGTACATCATTTGGTCTGCAGAGAGAAGTAGGGAAAGCCAACCCGAGAAGAGACTGACTGATTTCAGAAGTCCTGGTGCCAAGGGCATGAGTAGTTTGGTATCCAGACATCCTCACCCAGGTCCCACTGCAGGAGAGAAGAGCAAATACCCCTTCCCACCTTCTCCACCACTTTGCTGCTCTTCTTCCTCCTTCGTTACACCCACTTGTTCTCTTGCAACCCATGTTTCCCCAACACCCATCAACACAACAGTCATGCCATCCCTCTATATAGCATTTCCATCTGTAACTCTCAGCGTGTTTTGCAAAAGGCAATAAACAAGCTGCTTCCTCCACCCAAGGTCACTCAGAAGGTCAGTGCTGAGCCCAGGAAATGACCCCAACCTCTCAGGACCCACACCAAGGATGGGACATGCTGTACCACTCACAGGCACCTGTTAGGGAACACCACAGCCTGAGGAAGAGCTGAGCTCTTACAGGGTGCTTGACACTACTCCTAATCATGTAAAAATAATGAAAACTATTTTCTGTCCATTTGAGGCACTTGCAAATTACCATTCACTGTCATATCTAAGTGCCAAACACTATCAGGCATACTGACAGGCTTTGAAGGCTTCCAAGATGAGCTGGTATTAATACAAGCCTGTCTCACTACAGCACCACAAGAATTATACAGTAGATACTGAAATGCTGGGCTCTGTGAGTACAATTTGGTTCCTTGCAATTGGAAGGAACAGAGCCTTGGAATGGAGTAAGACTGCTGTGACAGGAGCATTCAGCTCAACACCATCACACCCCTGTGGGGTCATCCACAATAAAGATGTTTTAGTCATGTCCCACAGCTCAAGGACAGTGCATGGTACCCCACAATATTCCTAGGAGAAAGTGGCTGTTCCCAAATGAATGTCTGGCTTTCTACTGACATGAAATTCAGATGAATCTTAGTATTACAGACCAGATAAAAACATTGTGCTACTGGCTGGGTGCCTATCTTGTCTCTGCACTGCAACGAGCCAAGGAAGAAAAGGTTCCTGCTTCACATGCATTAGAAAATGGTCCCCCATACTTCTGGTCACTGCCCAGGGTACCAGAATTCATAAAAATGCATCACAAACTTTCCAATTCTGCAGGCAGACATCAAAGGGAAATCAATAGCAGAGGATGGGAACTTGGGGCCTGCAGTGGCTGTGCATATCACTACTGCATGATGGCATCTGGAAGAGGAACGAGGAGGGAAAAAAGGGAAGGAAAAACCATAATTATGAAAGAAAATTCCACATTTTGCCATGTTGGGTCTTAGACACTGAATCCATGGTCATGTAGTACTGAGTCTTAAGAGGATTCAAGGAGCTTGGAGTCATTTTGAGCACACTACACTTGCTTTGTGCAAGACAGCATTTTCCACTCTATTTTAGATTTGACCAGCTATTGTTGGGAGACAACTACTTTGGACCAAGATACAGGAGTAACAAATGCTATTTTACTTTCTGATAAGGTCAGCAAAACTCAGGTTATAAATCAGTCAAACTATTTGCATTTTTTATTGACTCATTAGCTGAATAAATTCAGTGATTCCCAGCTTAAAGGGTATGTGATTCTTTCTCTAGCTTGTGACAAAATTCTGCCAGCAAGCAAGCAGAAGCAAAAATCTCCTAAATATTGTCAGTTATTGCAGATTTAAACCTGTGACTGGTATGGAGATACGTCACTACATATCAGAAAGGCTCCTTTATGAAAGCTCAATGTGTGTGTGATAGAAGTTAAAGGTAAGCAAATACTTCTCAAACAATAATGAAAGCATAGTTTGGGGATTTTTTCACTAGACTTAAATAATTTTAAGTTCTAATTTCTTGTTCTATCCTAAGGAGAAATCTGACCAAGAGTTAATTGCCAGTACATCCACAGAGGGGGATTAAATAATACAAAATAGGGAAAAATAATCCAAAGTTCAGCTATACAGTGCTTCCCCCCCACTGCCCCCCAAAATCACTGATCAACCATCCTACATGACTTCGTCTCTAAAGTTTCAAATTCCTTTTCATTTTAAAGCCATGGAATGGAAGTGTTTTTTTCCTGCAGCATTTGGAGCACCACATGGGTCTAAAAAGCATAAACCTGCAATCCTACTACAACATGTAGCTGCCTAAAAACCTGCAGAGTAGATGAAAAACATCACCAGCACAGTGTAGTTATATAATTACTGTGTTTTGGACAAATCACTGAGTACAGGATGAAAGGCAATGTGTCAGCATACTCTCTCCCACCTAAACCATATTTTAATCAGAAATTAAGAATTCTTTTTTCATGTTTTAGGGCATTTTTTGTGATTTTCTTGTTTTCCTATCATTTAATCCAAAGAGCTATCTTTCAGACATGGCCATCCAATTTAGACATGGAAAACTACTATTTTAAGTTACAGAATACCTAATGAAACTAAACAGGATAACAAGCAATGAATTTCTACTCAGTCCTTAGTAGATGAGCATCATCTTTGCAATACTTAACATTTCAAGCAGATTAAGCAAGGATTGAACACACCTCCACACAATCAAAAACTGCTTTTGAGACTGTGCTTAAGTCTCAATTGCTCCAATACTGCTTTTGGCCTCTTTCACTTTCTGCCAATGAACTTGGGCCAGGAGCTGGAAGCCTGTCAGGTTTTAGAAAGCAAGAGCAAAGTATGTCCAGGCTGGGCAGTTGCAATTGATTCTCTTGTGATTCTTCCCAAAGATGACTCACACGTTTCAGTTTGTTCATGCTTTGACAGAGCAGAGCATGAGTAAGTTCCTCCTCGTGATCCACGAGCTGACCTGCTGTATGCTGCTGATTGTCATTCTCCCAGTAAAGCCTCCCTTGGGCTGGAGTGGGGCTTCGTGGGGATCACTTCTCTCCTTGCACACCATCACAACACCCAGGCTCAGAATTCAATGCATCTGCTGGCAATGCAACTGGCTGCATGTTCATGGAATGATGCTTTAAGGAAGGGGTCACCAGATGGCCATTCCTTGTAGCTTCACTTGACCTTCAGAGAGCACTGCTGTGTCCTACGCCACGCGGCACCGCGGAGCTCCAAGGCACAGTGTAAGATGCATTAGTAGGTCAAACACTTACTTGGCTGGAGACCATTTTGGAACTATTTATTATGGCCAATTGGGGCAGATTGCACTGGGCAGGGACGTGCTATAATAAGCACATTAATGCTAAGTGTCACATGCCAAGATCTGACAAAGAGGGGTGAAGAACATCAGTTCATACTTCACTCATCTGTTTTTCCTGGGTAACTGCACAAGAGGATTAGAGCACTCCTGCCCATTCTACATCTAACCTGCTGAAAAAGAATCAGAAACCTCAATTTCCCAGACCAAAACTCACTCCAAATCTACCCACTCTGATTCAGTTGCAGTCAGAAAAAATCCTGACTGAACTACATAGGGTTAAGCACTGGCCAAAATATCAGCAGAAGCAGGAGGCTTGGGTGCTTTGAAACTCTGTTCAACATATGTCTGAAGGATTTTTGGGACTACACAAAACTGTAGTAAAAGAAAAGATTGGCAAGGCAGATGTTCGTTGTTTACTGACCCCTGATGAAACCTGCCCTTTCCTTTACCCATTTGAGATGTTCAATAGATACGTTGGTGCTGATTTTTAAACCATGTGCTGCCAAAAATCTGGTGTATTTCTACGTCCCTGAGAGTTTGAAAACAAGAAGTACACTAGACTAGTGTGAAAACACACTTCCTTATGGCAGGTTTATAAGCTGATCACTGGAAATGAATTTCTTGCAAAGTAACATGTTGAAAACCATGACAGGCTCATTGACAACAAGCAAAGCCCTCACATTTCTATCTCAGGAAGAGGGTCAGTTTGCAGAGCAGGCACCAAGCGATTGTTTATTGGAGCTTTTGCAGAAAAAAAAAGGAAATTTTGCCTTCCGGGTATTTATGTGGAAAAAGCCGATACTGTCGCAAACACAAATAACACAAAAACAGGACTGTGAGAACTCCCAAGCACACTCAAGCTTTCCTTTCCACGCCATGTTTCTATATGGCTAACATGGCAACCTTGGAATCTCAGCCAACGTCGTAACACTTCCGACTTTGGAAGAGACCAGCACTTTGCTTTGCTTGATTTTTCCCCACCTGTCAGGCATGTCTTGTCCAAGAATATTTCCCAAGTAGCTGAAGGGATGGAGGTGCAGACATGACAAACACAATAATGAAGATACTTTTTAGAGCATCTTCTTAGAATTGCTGGGGCAGCAGCAAGCGATAACCCTTGGGACTCTCATTCATGGGAAGCCAACACCATGGTGGTCCCAGATGGAGTAACTCAGCATTTCTGAAGTCACAGGCACTATTTCTATCACACATTCACACCCTGCTTTCATAGTCACACTTGTCCTAGCTTTCACTTATATTTCCAGGTCTTGCAAATGCCAGAAAATAACCCCCACACAGGTAGGGTGTAAAGCTGCTGTAAATGGGGCACAACCTAAGATCTAAAACCTGCAGAGCAAACTGGTATTAAGTGACATCCCATTAGGGAAACCTCCAACATCCTGTGCATCCTGGAATCAGCCTCATGGGAGTACTTATGGGACTACACAACAACTCAGGTATCATGCTACAGGACATGGAAGACTCTCAACTTTAGAAAACAGGTAAGTTTCTGAGTAGCATATAGAGCTCCACAAAGGACCATGAATATTGTTAAACATGACACATAGTGTTCTATTTTAAGTGGTGCACAGTGCAGACAAAGTAACTTTCTTCAATAATACTGACTAGATTAAGTCAACTACCATTCCATACATTATGGAACAGCAGAAATTGATGAAAAGTGGGTTTCAAAATCTGGGGTGGTTTATTATACTACCAACAAACTCTTCAGCAGGGAAAGATGTTAAACAAAGTTATGGACAAATACAGGGCAAATATGCATGGAATACTGAAAAGAGCAGAGGAAGTGTGATGCTCAGTGTCCCTGGAGTAACCTGGCAAAATCATAGGGTGAGAAAGGAAGCAGGAGTTCAAAGAAACCAATTTGTCAGTCACCATCACTGTTAATACATCTTGCAATCTTCACAGGAAGCTCAGCTGATGGCCTTTGCCACATTTTTAACAGAACACACATGTCATTAATGCTCTGTGTTCAATAATGTGAAATATGACAGACCCATGGGAGGCTACTCCAGCATGCTGAGCTGACACAGGGAAGAGGAGCCAGGGAAAGCCTCCACACGCAACAAAGCTCAGAGGAAATTCCATACAGCAGAAATTACTTTCTGTACCAGCAGCAGATAGTCCTACAACAAGAGTTGCTGCTGCATCTTCATCAGTAAATTCTAAACCTATCTCTGTGTGAAAACCAGAGAGAAACACGGCTTCAGTAGGAATAGAGGACCCTGACTCCATCCTGTGACTTGAAATCACCATTCTTCAAGAATAAATCTTTGCTTTGCCCAGTGTGGCCCATTTCCTCCAGGATCACAACCTCCAGCCAGTTTCTCTTTCCACAGAGGCAGACTAACAAAGACAGGCTGCAGATAGCCCATGATCCTGAGCACAGACCCTGGAGATACCAAGTGCCTCAGACAAACCTGGTGGAGGGGTGGTTGTCACGGGCAAGGACTCCACCCAAGGCAGCAGACTCCCCTCACAATACTGAGGAGTCACCAAAATAATGCAGGACAAATGAAATTAAAGGATCTATACCAACAATTACATTTCCAGTAGTCAATATAGCAAACACAAGCCCCAGTAGGAAATTACTTTGGGCAAGAGCAAGAAGCACTAGGGAGACTTTTCCCCATTCCAGTCTCAATAGGTTCATCCTTCATACAAGCAGGGGAGCTCCCTGGTTTTTACTGGATCAGCGGACAGCTACAATACCCAGCCCACGCTGTCACATGCAGGAAGGTTAATTGTAATTACACGAGTGAAGTTTCTTGATGAATGTATCTGGGGATCTGCCATTTGGCTCATGCTCTTTCTATTTACAGGTAAAGCTAATGAGTACACAATTAAGGACTTGAGAAACAGATCACTGACGAAGTCCAAACCAGGTTCACTGGAGAGTGACATGAGCAAGTTCGAGGAATATTCCCTATTCTCTCGTATCATCTTTCCTGCTCTTCAACAAATATGAAGGAAATAAGCTACCAAACACCTTTAGCTGTTGTTTTCATTTTATTAATGCATTCCTTACTGCCATTTTCAGCTCCTAGTCAATGTCTTTGATAGCTGACACATCGTTTCTATCACATCTTATTTTGCTGAAGGCATTTTCCATCTCCCTTAAGCCTTTCCATTTCCAGCTACAGTGCATACTTTTGAGCTAATATTAATTTAAATGACCTTTTTCCCCTAGATCTGCTTTTTGGAAAGAAGATTTACAGGAAGCCCAAGTTCGTATGGGGGCCAGATTCCTGCTTCTCCTCCAGGAGCACCCATTAAGTCCAGACTCCCTGTTTATATTTTGGCTTTCTGGCACAGCTGGTGATGGAGAGAAAAGGGAAGCTCCTGAGCCTGAAACTTCACCCAGTGAACATCTCCGTTTTCCAAATGAGTTATCCCCCAAACCTGGAAGGTCATACATCCAGCATCAGGGCCAAATATATGGGACTTGTAAGTTCAGTCTCCTCACTGGAAACCAGGGGACCCACATCTACCTTCTTTCTTGTTCCAAGCCAGCATGGAACAAGCAAGGGACCAAGCCCTCCCACCCCTCCCAGCTCCACCAGCCTTCCTTGGCAGGCTTGCCTCCCACAGCTTGCTTCTCCAACACCTCCCCACCTACTATTCCTATTCCTGCTGGGCTGCAGCCTTTTATAGCAGCTGTTTTTTGATTGGCATTTTTTCACAGATGGGGGAGGCAAATAGGTCCTTCATTAACCCTTTGCAGGTTGCTGCCAAATGTGTGTGGGGGTTACATGTCATTTTTTTAATGAAGTGCCTTCTGGAATTGAACCCCACCCTCCCTAACTGTGTGGTTCGGCACATCTAACTGGAAAGCACAATATCTATTCTTAATCTTATTTATTGTCAGCAAATGAGGCAGTGAAGTGGTTGGGTGAAAATCCAGAATTCTGAACAAACAGTTTCCTTAATCCAAGATAAAATTTTAAAATTAACATACTTTGGAAAACAATGCAAGTATTTTGTCTCCGTAGTTCTCTTTGATTTTTATTTTGCTAAAGGAAGTCTAGGATAAACAGGAAGAAAGGAAAGAAACAGCTTGCTTCCCCACTTTCTCTTTCTGTGTCCATGGATCCCTAGCCTGTTTGGATCTCTAAGACAGCACTCAACATCTGTTTGCAGATACTGCATGCTGGTGGTGTGGGACAGAACTCAGCAGCACATGTGAGCTGCCTGCCTGGCTGACCCATGTCTTGCTTTTCTATCTTTTTCTGTCCTTGCTTTGCACACACTCCTGGCCTACTGCCCCACAGGACAAATCAATTTGAGAAGGTTTATTAAAATGAAAAGTCCTCTACCCCACAAAGGGCTTTATGGAATTTTGCTGTTGGTGAAACATGAATAAGGTTATAGAGAGAAGTTCTCAAAAGTGATTTAAACCAGAAGCATCTAGAAACAGTATTTACTCAGTTTTCCTGTTTGTGCCGTGGCTGTAACTAACTAACATACCCTATATCCTCACCACTTCTCAGGCTCAGATACTTTCTTCTCCATTCCTCTTTCAAATGTGAGGTTAGGAACAAAGCCAGGTGGCAAATAGGATGGGAACAGGACAAGGTATTCTAACTGCTGCTTGGGACAGGGAGAAGTGGAGGAGAAATCATCAATAGTGGCTAAAAAAACTTCCAATTTCTTCTCAGAACCACCATCTTAGACATTCTGCAGCCACGGGAAAGGGCTGATTGCTTTACTTACACCTTGAACGAGCTCTGTGGCTTCTTCTAAAAGGACACTTGCTTATCCCTTATGTAAGTCATTAACACAAGTAGTCCATTCCACCATTTTGGAGGGAAAACACAGCAAAAAGCATCTAATAAAACATATTAGATGTCTTCTGCATGATGATATAATACATCAAAAATCTGATTTTAAACTTTCTGACAAGTTGCCCCAGGCTTTATATCAAAATTAGCCTTGTGCTTCTGCTGCTGAAAGGAAGGAGGAGGGGGGACAGCAGAACACCACGCATTAAGGAAATAAGCAACTACATGAAAAAGGTGTTTGAAGAGTAACCGACCCCAGTACTCCAATGGTTCCAGGGATTTATGTGACATATGGTGAAAAGGCACAAAATCAGTCTCGTCCCCTTTCCAAAGTGGTCAAAGCCTTGTGGTTAACACCATGCCAAGACCAAACGGGGAAACCCTGCCAGTAACTAAATATATTATCCTGGACTTGGTGCTGGGTTGACGCAGCCACATGGAATATGGACAAACTGGAACACAGACAGAGTGAGGCTGTGTTTGCTGCTGATGTACTGGCAAATGAACTTTATGCTCATCCACAAGACCAAATGAAAGGTCTTCCTACACCATGTCATTAGGGACAACATGCAAGATACCCTTTCCAAATTTCACCATAAAATGAAATGCACAGGCTAGAGCTTCCTGCAAGCAAGGACACATGGGATATATGTTTGGACAGGCTTCTGAATGGCCAAAGTTGTGCCTTTTCCAGTGTGCATTTAATGTAAACTCTGTGTATTCTCTCATAGGAACGTAGAGAAATGTCTCTCCTGGGGGTATCCAGAGCTTTGCACCTTAAAGGTGAAATTACGCCAGCAGCCTCCCATGCCAACATCCTTGATGATCATGGAAAATGCAGTAGCTGCACAGAAAAAAACAGCATTGGTTCCCTGTTAATGCTGCTCTTATTTGTGTTTGAAATCCTGCTCTTTTTTGGTGTCTTATGCGGAATAATAAAAGAACCACTAAGGTACTGACTTTGTGCAGCTCTATAACCACATCTTAGGGATTTAGGTAATAAATATTCTTTCAGTTATGACACTGTCTTACATTGATAAACCTTGAATTGGTAGTGCTACTTTCTAAATTAAGCTATGCAGATTGGTAATAGGAGAAGCACTCACTACTCCAACAACCCGCAACAATGAAGTCTCAAAAAGTGTCTTGATTTCTCTCCCTTGATTTCATTTACTTTCCAGTGTAACGTCACATTTCCTGGTTTAATAGGGAATAGAAGAACAAATGTCCTGAAAGAGCTTGTTCTCTTGAGGCTGCTTTACCTCAGCTTAGTTTATTCAAATGGCTTTGAATAAACATCTGGAACAGCCGAGTGCTTTATCCCATCTTAACATTTGACACCCATCTCTAATAGTGGAGTGGACCATAGTGGAATTAGATCCAAAAAGAATTTATCTGCATTCATGAGTGCTGTGTTCAGTGAAACTTCACATCCATAGACAAAATCCACAAATTGTCACTGTGCCCAGACAAGTTACTTGTCATTATGATGATCTGCAAGGCAGCCATAGAAAGAAATCATTTTGACTGAGCTTCGTTCCTCAAGGACAACGCCAAGGTTAATTTATTTGTTTTTCACTTTGAGTTGGGGGTGGACAGTCCCTGGAAGAGTAGCAGTGTTTGCCAAATTCGTTTCTGGGGGTATTTGCTCAACAACTACTCTTCTATTCCACACCTTCCCAAACGTCTCCAGGAAAGTAGGCTGTGTCCATAAGCTCAGTTAGTTCTCAAGGTTTCACTCCACCCAAGTGGTCCCTGGATGAATTTCCCAGGATTTGTAAAAGTAAAAATGGGGATAGCTAAATGTCACTGACCAGTGAGACGAGAAAGATACTAAGAAATAATAGATACAATATTAGAGAGAAATGCAAACCATAGAGGTGGGAAAAAAAAAAGAAAATCAAGCACTACAACCAAAAAAGTCCCATTTTTTTCAGAATGTAGAATCACACTGATGGAAGAAGAAAGTCCTCTGTCCCTTCAAGAACTGCTCTCTGTTATAAAGGTAATAAATTTACCCTTTCTTCATGGCTTTTTTTTTTTGTTATGTGAGGTGGCATCTCGCTGCTTGCATAGTCTTCACAGAAATTTCCTGAGGTCTCCTTGTCTTTTAGGGACTGTCTATGCTTTCAAGATAAAATCTAGAGGTCCATATTGAAATTTAGAGCCCGTTGAGATTTCCAGAACTCTACACTATATTTTTGTAAGTAACTCTATTTTTGCTTTAGCTTCCCAGGTTCAGAGACATGGCTATGGGCATATAATAAACAGCCCCAACTGTACCTTTGGAATCAAGCTTTTCTCACAGAACCACATCCACAGACATTTTTGGCTCTCACTAAACACCAGGATTAATAACCTCATCTCCTATAGATTATTTCCAAACCAGAGAAGAAAAATGCGTGTTATAAAACCACACATTTAAGGGAAGTTGGATTGTAGAAACACTGACTGCACTTTGAACACACTTGTGAATGTCACTGTGAAAAGTAAAAAGCAAAGGTCCTTCTTAGTAAAATTCAATTTTCTGGAGCTGCAGTTTGGCAATTAGAGACCAGTCAGTGCTTAGGAATTTTTTTTTCCAGTCCTCACTCAGACTTAAAGGGTTTAATGAAGACTGACCAGTAACTTCTGGAAGATACCACAGTTCAGACATTACATCTACAATAACAGAAAAAAAATATAAAAAAAAAAAAAAAGTAGATAACACAGTAAACTAGGTACAAATGCAAGTGATCTTGTTCAAAAAACCAAGATATTTTCCGCACATTTCATTAAAAAATGATATTTGCTGGGATATGGTGCTTGTAATCCAAAATAACAATGTCAAAATTCAGCCTCACATGAGATATCCGTGCCCCATATATTTGAGCAACTGTGGATTTGAACTCAAAACTGTTCTTAAAATTCTGCATGTATGTTTAGTGGTAAAATGACTTTTTATTTTCAATGTGTGTCATATCCATTTGCATTCTGGCCAGTCCTCCAGTATTGGGAACCATATGGCTGTTGTTTTAAACAGGTTGAACTCTTTTCAAAATCCGTTACAGGGATCGTGCTAAACACCAGCTTTCTGAAATGAACAGAGCATTTATTCAACCATGTCTACATCAGGACTTACATGTGCATAGGGAATTCATGGAACTTGTACCTTCATCAATTGCAGCAAATGTTGTCAGGACAAAAAAGGTCTATTTAATACATTCAGAATATAGAGAACACAGAGAATTTGGATTGAAATTAAGAGTTTTAATTGCGTATCTGTCTATTAAAAATGCCTGAGTAACAACAAGCAAAAGAAAAGTTAGGATGGAGATGTGATCCCAAGCTACATAACTTGAAAGTAAAACACATCCCAGTGTTTGGTATTTCAGAGGTGTGAACTTCATTATGGCCTGTGCCTTCAATGCCCCATTCAGTAGCAATAATAATTACTATTGTTATTTATTATAATAAACCACACATGGATAACAGTGATATCTGATATCCAGAGTGGGTCTCCCAAAGAAGAGAATTTCTTAGATGACATTCTCCCTGCCCCAGACATCCTTTCTGTGCTGAGTCACATGACTTCCCAGAATATCTGACTGGGAACAGGACGCCTTGCAGCCTCCCTGATAATTTCTTAATATATTTCTAGTGTCACACATTCCTGTCCCCTTCCTGAAAAGCTAATCCACTACTCCCAGGGTATTACAACTGTCTATAATAATCTTTAAAATAATCACTGCATTTATCACTACTTAATTGTGGGTTCAGAGATAGAACTGCCTTATCAAAATCCTGTTGATATTAAGGAGATTGTTTTGCTTAGGGTAAGTGCAGAATGTGGCCACTATTCATTATTAAACCACATAAGTGGTAAGGTGATTATTTCCAGACTCTCACTCAGCATGTGGCCAGGTGATTCAGTTATTTGCTTTATTTACTTACATCCTTCTGCAGTTAAATACAAAGTGTTGGCCCCCAATCACGACCACAGAAACAACCACTGCAGCCACAAGGGTGGGAAATCATGTTTTACAGGGCTCCTGAAGAGCTGGAAATTCAAGTTTACTGTCTCCACACGGTGACAGGGATAAAGAAGAAAAGAAACTAATGCAAATCAGGGAAAATGCATCTTGGGGAAGCCCTGACTTCTTGCACCAGGTTACTTTGTGCAGTACATTGATGTTAACCTGACACAGCACATAACTGGAGAACTCTAGTTAAATAAATGAAATCAGCTGTCTGACTTCTTTAAGATAAATGATGTTATTACAGCATAATTGTATAACCCCATATAGCTTACAGCAGCAAAAGGATGTGTATTTCACATGCCCTACTATAATTACATTCCCATTATAATTTTGCAGTTAGTTGCTATGAGCTCTGGTCATGAAAACATGCCAATTTTGTATGGGATTGAAGTCTGCCTAATTTTAGCAAATTGAGAGCTGCACAAAAGAAAAGAGATAAATACTATGTTGTTATTTTTCATTAGAGAATTGCTATATTAAGAGGCTGTGATCCAGCTGTGTTTGTTTAAATAAAAGTGTGATTTGAATACCTCCTACAGCTATGTTCCTGCCAATGAATAAAAGATAAAATGCGGCTCTCGTTGGATGTTAGTCTCCGAGTTCTAGCTGACTCAGAGATTTATTGTTTAACATAAGGAAGTGAAAAGCATGTAGAGCAGACCACACACAGGGCTCTTTTGTGTATTGTTTCAAGCCATACCACTAATAGATTTGTTCCACCAAGGCTTGCAGCAATTCAGCTGTGCTAAAATGCTCCACTTAACTGTGAAAAAAAATAATAATAAAATAGTAATTATGTCTCGATGGCAAATGCAGCTTAGACCAACACCACGAGTAGTGTAAACAGGAACTAATACCATTCAAAGCTGTATGTTATCATCATTATGATAATGAAATTAAGCTTTTATTTCCAAAAAACAAGCCCTTAACATACTACTCAGTGTCTGTATAAACACTCTGACTTCCTCTCATAGCCTGATATGACTCTGTAGTTGCTGAGCTAATATCCTTCTAACAATACTTATAAATAAATCTACATATAAATACATACACAAAATGTACAGTGCACTCCAGCAGCCTGAAACTTATCCCAGACAACTTGGAACTCCTTGTGTGTTGGAAGAGCCTTTTACAATGCAAATAAAAAGATGCATATAAATAGTCCTTGCTTTGTATCTGCTTGTTTTGTAGGTTCCTTCATGGTAATCTTAGATGCAGGCACATCATTTTCCAGGAGCTGATATGTTTGAATGGATTTCATTATGGGCAAGTGCAGCAGTGAGTGGCTGTGTGCCAGTCACAGCCGACTACCGAAGGGCTTGGGTTGTCAAAGGACTCACTTGGGCTGTCGGAGTTCATTTAAATAACACAAGGGCCTCCAGTTTGGGGAAAAGAAAAAAAAATGAAAAAAACAAAAAGGGAAAAAAGGAAAGGAAAGCAGAACTTTTTCAACTGTTATTTTTACATTGGATTTACACCTATAATGGATTGAGAAATTACATTACATATGTACAGATTCAAGCAGTGATAAGTAACCATATTCCAGACTTGCAATAATCTGAGTTTCAGGCTAACAAGGAGGTATCATGGTCCTTGACTAAAACAGGGCAGACTGCAGAGTATCCATAGACAAAATGACCATGAGTGGTCAGCCTGAGACTTGTACTGTGTGTTCAGAGAAAAATCTTGAATCTGAACCTTGCATTTTAGATGAGAAAATGGGACTTTGTGCCAAAATTTATCTACTCTAGGGCAGGAGAAAAGCAAGGAGGAAGACCAGAAACCTGACTGTACTCACTGCCCTTTGGGCAAACAGCACAGTCAGGACATGCACAGGAGAACCAGCAACTCTTGGTGCAGTGTGGGCAAATGCTCCATTCTCCTCTTCTCACTTCCCTATAGATGCAGAGAATGAGCCACAAATCAGCCTTGACCTGGAGTCACCCAGTCCCTGGAGCAGAGCAACATTCACTGCTCTTTGCCCCGGCCTGCACCGTAAGAACTGCCCAGAGCCTACAAGCATGTTGAAGCTGCAAGATGTGTTTTGAAGATTCAGTCTCAGCTTGTTCTACAGGACTTCATGTTTCAAACACTCAAGACTCTTAATAACAATATGCTGTCTGTTTTTTATGTAGCACCTGTCAACCCAGAGGGACCAAAAGCACTTCAAAAATTCTATGTGGTTTTTGCTGTTAAAGAACTCGGGAATCACTGCTTGAGTTGCCTGCAGGAGGCTGAAATGTAGGATATTTAGCATTAAAGAAGAGCAAATAATTAGCTATGAATAATTTATCCCCTCAAATCAGCTTCTTTTTGACTTTATTGAACATCTGCAAATAGGTGTCAGCCTCACTCTTAGCTTTATTTGATGGTTTCATTTTACTTTTTCTTTTTTCCATCACTGCATATTTTCATGAACCATCATCTACCTAAAAACATGGAAGAGGGAAAAGAAGAGCAAAATTTAAATTCCCTGACTATAAACACAATAGAAGCCACTTATACATAGTGAGGAGAGACAGAAATTTTAAATAAAATGATGGACAAAAAATCATTGAGTAAAGGGTTGGAAAGAGATGAGCGAGAACAGAAGAGGGTGAATTGTCCAGGACACAGCTGGACAGAGACATTTTATGAAGATATTTTACAGCAATAGTATTTTGGAGCTCTGGGCTGAAAGGAAGAGAGGCTCTGGGACAAGCTGCAAAAAATGTGGTTGTTTGGCTATGCATGTCTGGGAGCAGACCTCCCAAGGGAAGTTATAATCATCAGGACCAAAGGAAGAGAAGGTATGAGTAAAATTTAGGGAGGGAAACTTCAAACCTGTAGCATGACAGAAGCTGTTTCTGAAGCTATGATTATTTCACAGCTTAAAATGCATTAATTTAGACTTTCTTCTTTCCTGCTCAGACCTTTTCTGTCAACACACTTAGTTTATATGAAATTGCTGAAAAGTTTTCTGAAAATCTGTTTCATTTGGAGGTTGATGATGAGATATTTGGTTTCACATGTTTTCAGTTAGACAGTGTCCACAGCATGGGATGGGATGCCCCAACCACGTGAAACAGATGCTTTCCTAAGCAAGAGGAGGGAAAGCACAGCTTGCTATGTGAGTGCTTTCTACTACACATAACCTATGCTGGAGTGAAATTCTATTTATATATAGGTATATATTATGCAGGGTAAGCACAGTGAAGAATTGGTTGGATGTCTTTTTTAAATTGGTGCACATAAGGTTTTGTCTCTGTATAAACTTCAGAATTCCTCAAGACAATGTGAAGCAGATATAGAATGATAACTTGGAAAAATGCTCCAAGGAGAGATGTAGAAGAAAGAATAGTTCTTGACTTCCCTGACTTTCTAACAAAACCCTTCCCTCACCCTCCTGGGATTTGCTTGTGACAAACGACTGTCCCAGAATCCAAAAGCCTTCTTAGATTTGCTGTTCCTGGCTGTTTAACATTATTGGTTTTACTTTTTCTGGTTTTCTAGGGATCTACCAGCACAGTAATGCTGACATTTCATTATTTTCTAGGCTTTATTGTTTGAACCCTTCACCTTTTCCCCTCTTTTTACTGCTGGCAAGGTTTACTTGCAGTTGCAAAAATACCAAGGGACTGATTTTCTAGCTGTGACTGAACTTAAATAAACTGAAAAAAACAGAACTATTGTAGGATTAAAGCAGTTCAACAGTTTACAATGTGAAATGATTTAAGTTTTGACACATTTCCTATCTTTCCTTATCGAAATATACCACAAATAACAGCTCAGCATGGTAGTGCTGACAGCAGTCACTGCTTGCTGAGGGTTTGAGCACCCAGTGCAGGGATCCCAATGGCTGAGCAGCATCTGCCAGGAGCAGCCTGGGCACTTCCATTCTTGGGCAGGAGATGGCAACGGGACCTGCTGGGAAAGGCTTCATTCCTCAATGCTCCTGAGCATTTGGAGTTGTGGATAATCCCAGCACAGACACTGAAGCTAGAACAGGCAGCAGGTCACCCTTCTCACTTGGCACAAAATGCATCCCTACCAAAAGCAAGATCAGGTGCTGTAGAAGAATGGAGAGCTATCAGCCATGACTGGGAACAGGAGACTCTCCAGATTCCAGGAGATGAGCACATACGGCAAAAACCACCACTCAATCCAGGAAATTAAGATCATATTTTCATAGGATCATTAAGAATATAAAACACTTCCAAGGTCATCAAGTCCAATTTTTGACCAAGTGCCACCATGCCCTCTAAACCATACCATGAAGTGCCACATTGACTCAATTTCTGAACACTTCCAGGAATGATGACTCCTCCGGTTCAAATAACGAGCCTGTTCTAGTGCTTAACCACTCTTTCAGAGAAGAAATTTTTCTAAATATCCTACCCAAACCTCCCCTGGCACAACTTGAGCCTATTTCCCCTTATCCTGTCATGTTCCCTGGGAGCAGAGCCTGACACCCCCCTGATGCCCACTCCTGTCAGGGACTTGTAGAGAGCAAGAAGGTCCTCATTGAGCCTCCTTTTATTTAGGCTAAGTCCCCCCAGCTCCCTCAGCCCCTCCTCATAGGACTTACATTCCAAACCCTTTACCAGCTTTGTTGCCCTCCTATTGACAGCTCCAGCCCAAAAGGCACCATGGGAAACAGGAAAACATCTTTAGAAAATGCACTTCTACCTGCAGCCAGGCTACTACACACTGCCTCTTGTATCTAGCCAGTTCCTATCACTTCAGAGGAAAATAGAAGCTCTAAGGCATGGAATTAGTTAAACACCACAGAAACACAAACAAAAAAAAATTCGGTCAAAACACTTTTCACCATTCTTTTGTGAATAATGAACCAACAAACCAAAAGAGCCCGGATGACATGATCAGAAACAATGGTTTCAAGATTGCCATTATCTTGTTTTACAATCTCATTCATTAATTCATTAAAGTTGCTCTTGAAAGTATATCCTTTTGGTGAGGCTATTCCAGAACTTCTGGCAGCTACAAACTGTCGTCTAATTCCTGGTCTAAAAATATTGAAAGCAATATATATGCATGTGATACTGTACCAGCTTCATATTACCTCTTGTTAGGCAGCTAAATTAAATATTCTGATGTTCCAACACAGTCTTAGGAAGTTCACATATGTTACAGCTGCTTCTCAGCTACATTTGTGGTAATGCAGGAGAATTGGACTTCATTGTGCTGGGTGCTTCAGACATGCATAGAAAGAAACAGCTCCTGCTATTCAGAATAGAAATGGCACATAGAACTTGGGGAGATAGGGGAGTAGTATAACGGTGTATACATTTTTAATGTACTTTAAAAATATGGATATTATTAATCTCTCCTCTCTCCCCAGGTCTCTTTCACTGATTGATTTTATTTTGTTTTTATCACAGAGGTGTGTGAAGCAGAAGAAAAATAGTCTTTACTGGTATCATTTGTTTGGACCAGCTGAGAGAGCTGGAGTTCTTCAGGCTAGAGAAAAGGAGGATCAGGGGGGAACTCTTCACTCTCCAAAACTCTCTGACAGGAGGATGCAGCTGGGGGGGATGGGACCCTGCTCCCAGGGAACAAGAGACAGGACAAGAGGAAGCAGCCTCAAGTCCCACCAGGGGAGGTTTGGGTTGGGTGCTAGGGAAAATTTCTTCACCAAAAGGGTTGTCCAGCCCTCTCACTGACTGCACAGAGCAGTGGTGGAGTCCTCATCCCTGGAGGGATTTAAAAGTCATATAGACATCATGCTTGGGGACATAGATTAGTGGTGGCCTGGGCAGTGCTGAGTTTAGTGGTTGGACTCAATGAACTTGGAGGGCTTTTTCAGTCTCAATGACTCTATGGTTCTATGGTTAAATTGATGATAAGTCCATGAGAGAGAAGGGAGTTAATTCCTTGTTTTCTTGGTCAGAGACTGAAATGGATCAAACCTGATCAATGCAGGTTGCAGACCTGAGCTGCAAGGGAAGAGTGGTGCAGCCAAGGATCATAAATAGGATGAGAGAAATATTAAGGATATGTTAGGAGTTAAATTCTGTAAAGCATTTCAGTTATAGCAAAATATCCATGAAAACACATCCATATTCTGAGTTGTATGTTCAGAAACAGTTCAGAAGTACAATTTCAGAAAACAGTGGGTGTAAAGACAACAGGTGAATGTGTTGAATGGCCAGGTTAAAAAATGGGCAAGGGATATGAAGAAAAGAAAGGAAAGCACAAAAAGAAAGAGCTCTGGGGCACTGTTACTAGGAGGCAGAAAAAAGGACAAAAACAATATTTAAAAATGAATAAGAAAGAAATCCTGAGTGTTTCCTCTTAGAAAAGGAATGCTAGCCTATATGTTCTGCCCAAATTTCCACTCTCCATTGTTTTATTTCAATTTTTCACATAGATAAAGATGTTCCCCATATTTTTTTTTTGTTCTATTTGGTTTTATGTTACCTGACATATTCCACATAAGTGATGAATGTTTTTCAAAAATGCCTACTGTACTATATACATCTCTTGATTAAATGCATGAGTGTGAGGGATGAGAGATACTGCTCAGCAAAGATCTATTATTAATGTTCTTGGACCATCAGTGCAGAACACAACAATCATTTTCATTGTAAGGTTTTATCTCTCCTTCCGCAGAAATGGTAAAGTTTCTCATGCAGGAGCACAAAGCAGGTTCAGGAGGGAGCCTGGCTACAAGTACATATGGATTTTGGATAGAGTTTTGTTATGCCTTACTTCAGCAGAATATCCAAGGCAACAAAGAGAAAGGAAATGTGAAACCGTCCAAAGCACTGGCTGAGCCGTAGCGCCAGGGGGGGAAGAAAGCACAGAGAGACAGAGAATGCCTGAAATGTCTGCAAAATGTAACTCAATTATCAGAGATCAGCCATAACAAGGGAAAAAAATCACATAAGGCTGTAAGAGCTATAAGTATCAAATAGTTACGTTTACTGCATTTATAAACAGATATCTTTTGGCAGGAGACTCAAAGAGGCCTCCACAAGGCACGAGAATCTGGGCTTGAATCCATTCACTCTGTGAATTAATTGACTTGGTTTGAACTCTACTGTTTTCAGTTGGAGAATTCACTGTGAACATGTTGTACATATCTCAGATATCAAATAGCAAATGTACTGAAGCCAGATACTGAACTGGAGCCAGAAATTTTTCATTAATCAGTATTGTATGCTTTCTGTGAATAGGAAATAGAACAACAACAAAAAGCAGACAAGAATGGGGAAAATATTTTTCTCTCTCTCCCTGTTTCTACACCCCCACATATGCTATTATTATTACTCAGTATTTACATTGCAGTCACACCCAGTGGTTCCAACCAAGCAGGAGCCCTGCAGCGCTAGGTACTGTACAAAATAAATATGCTTGAAGAGACAATGGCTGCTCTCAAGAGCTTAAAATCCAAACAGATGGGACAGATGAGAGAGAGGTGTAGAAAGGTGACTGAGGTGGCCAGAGGTCAGACAGTGAGTCTGTGTAAAAGCTCAGAATCCTTTTCTAGGGGGAAATCCTGAAATAATTGTCAAAACGTGTAAGTTTTAGCAGAGAAAACAGTTCATCCCACACCACCGGTAAGCATTACCCACCAGGATCCAACAGCTCCCCTGTGCTGCAGATCAAAATTCACTTCTAGGCAGAAAGGGTAGCTGAAAATCACAATAACACATTATAATATCACACTCACATGCTTTTGTGAAAGGGCAGATTTAGCAGGGAGCTGTGAGTACAGTAGCCCTCACCACCATCTGACAGAAAAGAGGCTCCCCCCTTCGTGTGCTCCTTTAATTAATCCATTAATTTCCTCATGATTTACGCCATCCAAGAGGTCAGAACCAATATCTTCACAATCCAGGAAAGAATGGTAGGTTAGATTTCCATTTCTTTGCAGTTCTCCTTGGCAAAGTACCACACAACTGGCAGCCATCACAAACAAAAGCCACTCCTCCTTTTGGGCAGCCAGACAGAATACAGACATTTTGCAAAGCACCTTCTTTTGCTCAGCAAACCCAGTGGTTCCCATCCCTGCTATGCCCAGGTGAGGTGGTGACAGAGCCTGTATTTACTGTGCATTGTGTTCTTTGATTCAGTCTTATCTTCCCCGTAACCTGTCCTGAGTAAAGCTTTATTACTGTGTGTTTAGATTGTGATGTGCCATGGCCAAAAATACTTATTTGGAAAAAAGCTGCAGGAATATAGTCTAAACACATGAAGATTCTGCTGGAATTTGATCATGGCTTCTCTGCCTTGTCTCAGCTTTTTAAACTACCTATTTGCAAGCCAAATATTTACATAAAAGGAAAGCACATTACACAGTTGCTGGAGGGAAGGCTATTCTTACTTATACAAACGAGCAGGGGGAAATGGTGACAGAGAGAAGAAGACCATAACCAGGAAAATAAATGAGCAGATGGAGAAAACAACAAATGAGGAAATAACACCAGGCAGAGTCATGGCTGTGATTCCAGACGGCCCACCTGCACGTGTTTTATGGGGAGCATGCATAAGACGAAGAATATTTCCATTGGCCATCTCAGTGTTTGCTTCCCATTACTGGCACATCTTATTTGCCCTAAATCCTGCTGAATGCTGGAAAGAATACAGAAACAAGCAAAAATAACAACACAAAGGGTTTATTAATGTCTCTGGGACTTACAAGTCTGCTGGCAGCAAACTGGGGAATCCTCCCAGGGAACCCACTGACTCAGAGCTCTTCCCACTTCACTTCCCCTGAATTCTGACCCCAAGATTCCCATTAACCTCATCTCCAGCTCTTTTGGAAATCAGAAAAAAAATCACACAATAATTCAACTCCCTAAACCCCTAACCTTTGAAATTACACTCATAATTTAAAGGCCCAGTCCAGAATAGCCTACTGTGAACAGAAAGACACACACTGTATATTTAACCCATGAATCAGAACCATGATGGGGTACATATAAATTCCATACATGTTATCTAGCTAACTGCCAGATATAAGCCCGTTATTAACCCCAAACAGATAATGCATGTGAAATACAACTGCTTTGTCTTCAGCAGGATTTCAACATAGTTTAGCTCAGACTAGCTTAAAAATTACAATCTTTTCCTCATGAAGATATATACAGCATTTGAGCAATTGTGTTTGGAGTTTGGAGAAACCTCTCTATCCTGTTCTGCAGAGCTCCTTACCTGAGATTTATTAAAGATTGGTGATCCTACCTCATCTGGTCAGGAAGCACAGTTTGCTTCTGACTCTTGAATGTTTATGGTTTACATAGAGTACTTAGAACAGTTCCAGCCATGTGCACTCCAACTTCCTACTCAAGAAAATGTACATCAGCTCCCAGCCCTTCTGCCCAGTAGCCCTTTTTACGGATTTAGGAAGGTGGACAAACACCAAGGAAACACGAAAAGAAAACACGAACACTTTTCCCCCACAATGGCCCTGTATTTGCACAATTAATTGGAACAGAAAGGAAGGAAACCATCATTTTCCTTAATTTCAAAGCAGAATCCCTAAGTGTCTCCCATAGCTAAAATTCACCCCTCCTCCATGCATATGAAACTCCTGTTTATGTATAATGATGAAAATTTTGGACAAATGAAAATGCAGCTTACAAGTTCAGTAATATAAGGAAAAGTCCTTTGTTACTTTGGGTAGTAGAGTTCTCTTTCATTCATCTTTTTTTACTGTTTTGTTTGACTTTTTTCAAATGATTCCCCAAATCACTAAGCTTCCTCTGGCAAAAGGAATACAACTCACTAAGAATTGACCTCCAAAAGCAGTAAGAGATCCTGACACAGCTATCTGTGCTCATAAAGTATGCAAAATGTGTTCTTCCTTCCAGCACGCATCTAGACTCTTCCAGAATAAATATATTTGCTTGTAGCCAAGTCTGAAGAAAGTACAGTAAATAGACAGATGTATGATATGTTTGGGTAAGAGAGCCCATTTCCTCTCCACATCACCTCCCAATTCTGGTAGTTCTATACTCTAAGTAAAATATGACTAAAATCCCTTATTTGGCATGGGAGATTGCCCGCTGTTGAATCCAAGCATTTTAATTCAATCTAGATGACCACTGTCTGGTTCAAATGAAATATGAATATTTACCATTACTAAATACATGAATTATTTACATTATTTAGATTAGCCAGAAAAAGAGTTGCAAGCATCTTTAAAACAAGAGATGGTTATGCTGCTGACTGTAAAGAGTCAGAAATACAAAAATATTCTTAAATATTTTATTTATTGATTGATCATACACAGTTTGCATACACTCTAGTCTTGGGAATATATATAACATATATA